>JAOTRH010176423.1:0-43606 GCA_034768845.1 Heliamphora exappendiculata | reverse complement strand
AGTTAAAAGCTAGTTTTTTTTTGCTCTTTTACGTTTTTAGCTAAAAAGTTTAATTTGGTTCAAATGAGGTTTTTTGATGACATAGTTTTTAAATTTATTTTTTTTGAAGATAGTTGTTTGGGTAAAAAGTCATTTTTTTTTATTTTTTATTCAAATTGAACAATTTTACCCTTCTATATATTTGATATTAGCAATTATATGTAATTGCTAATAATAATAAATAAGTTATGAATAATAAATATTAATGTATTTTAAAAGATGTTAGAGTTCTAAAATTTTTATATTTATTTATTTTTATAAATTTATTCGTTAGGATTAATAAAATAAGATTAATATTAAATATAAAAAATAATTTCTTAGATAATAAGTTTTTGTTTTTGTAAAAAATTGCATATAAGCCAAATTCATACTTTGCCAATAAATCTTGGGATTTTCCAACCATTGATCTAAATAAATAAATTTTAACGCGCAAAATTTAATAGTAAAATTTTTAACGTGCGAGATCCAATCACTTACGACACAAATAAATTTAACACAAATAGATAAATTTATATGTAAAGTATACAGATAAATTTATCTGTCATTTTATACAGATAAATTTATCAGTGCATTTACAAAATATGTATCAAGTACACAGATAAATTTATCTGTCTTGTATAAATAAGCAGTCGGATAAATTTATCTGTATAAAGAACACTGTGTTTTTTAAAAACACGTATAAAGCACACAGATAAATTTATCTATATGTTTATTTATGCAAGACAGATAAAGACAGATAAATTTATCTGTGTACTTTATACATATTTTAAAAATGCACAGATAAATTTATCTGTTCTAGGGTCCAATTAGATCTCGCCCGTTAAAATTAGATCTCGCACATTAAAAATTTTACTGGTGAATGAAAAATAAAATCGCTGCTGCATTAAAAACCTAAGATTAATTTTTCGATAAATCTTTATAAGCCCAACATTTTAAAAGTAGGCACTCAACAAACTTGTTTCCATTTAGCTTATAGTTGAAAAAAATTAAAAATAATAATTCAATTTATAACTCAATATTTTTTATTTTTATATTTTTTAATCAACTATAATCTTTAAATATATCACGTTATATATCTCTTACCTTATTCTTCTCTCTAGGAATTTCTCATTGCATGTGGGCCTTTATCTTCCTTACTTTCTTTTGTTTTTAAAATCAAAATAATATGATTACACTTCTATTTTTATAATTTCTCTCTCTCTCTCTCTTTTTTACTTTCTATTCCCTCTATTTCCTTTCACAAGATCTAAACATATTTTAAATTGATGTTTTAGTTTGTAATTATCTATGTCATGTAAGGAAGAGTGTTCGTTATATTTAAAAAATCTGTATTGTTAAATTTATGATGCGCTTAATTTACTCAAACCTAAGAAAAGCAAAACTTAAAAAAATATGTATGAAAATTTTCTAAACACTTTGTTTGAACTATATTTAAAAAAGTTTATGTGATGCCAACGAATAAAAAAGAGTTTAGAAGATTTTTAGAAAAAAAGGATAAATGTTGACAGTTGGGGATAAAAAAGAAGGAGAATTAATAGAAAGTTATTGTTAACTATGTATGAACTGAATAGATATGAGGTATTAAAATGGGAGGAAGTTATGGCTTGGACATTTAGTGCAAGAGGTGCAACATGTGGCACTTTAGAATAAAAGTGAAGAGAGAAAAAAGTGGAGTTGCTATATATATATTTTTATTTATTTGGATGAATCTCATAAGACAAAAAGAAAAAACATCATAACTTTCTTGAAATCAAGTATCAGATCTGTCAGCCAGAGTAGTGTAGATAAGAGAGTGGTGAATGTCGATCCTCCATACCATTCGATCTTCAATGTTTAAAGCTATGTGAGCTAACCCATGTGCCACCGCGTTGGCTTCACATGGAATAGCAGAACATGATTGTCCCAACAGCAACTTGAATAATTTTTTTCGCTCCTTCAGTCAGAGTAACCACATTTGATAGGTCTTCTTCATCCGATAATATTACTTGTATTACTGCCCTTGAATCTCCCTCAAGATGTATGTTCTTCATTCCCAATTCCTTGGTCAGCTCCAGCGCTTTGAGAGCTCCCAATGACTTAATGTGGTAAACTGTCCGTTGTCCGATACACTTGCTCTGTACATGAGGCCAGGACATATCCGCTATTATCCCTGATTACAATTCCTATTTCGAATTTCCCATTTTTGCATTTGGCCCCATCAAATTGATCTTGTAAAATACCTGTTTGAGGTGGTTCCCATTTGGGCCCGTTCCTCCTCTCCATAGCCAACTTGTGAGGATGTAATAAATCTATAGCTATCCTTGCAACATTCTCTAGTTCAGTTGTTCTTCCCTCAAAGGAATTTGCATTGCTGTTCAGTCATATGCTCCATAAGACCATTAAGAAGACAGTAAAAGCTTCACTGAATGAGTGTTTGAAAACCTCTAATGCCCATTGCATGGTATCCCTCTTATATCTGGTGTGGTTCCAATCGAACATTCCTGAAACATTATCCCATACCTTGGTGGCTATTATGCAAGCTCTCAAGCAATGTATTCCTGATTCAACACCTTCCTGGAATTTCCACAGATGGGATCCATAGTAGCCTTTCGTTTCAACAGGTTCTCCTTTACTGGTATGATGTCTGAACATGCTCTCCATATGAATACCTTGATCTTATTAGGAATTTTTGCCATCCATATCCCCTTTCAGAAAGTCTTCAATGTCATGGGGATCTGAGGAGGCTGCGTTTCCCAATTTGTCATTTATGATCAAGTGATATCCCGACCTCACGTTGTATTTCCCATCTTTAGAGAAGTGCCAAATTAAGGCATCATCTGCCATTCGAGGGTTGATAGGTATGCTGCAAATAATGTCGCTTTTGAATGGGAAGAAGATTTGATTGATCACATGTGCATTCCATCTGGTTCCGGCCTCCTTTAGGTCTCTCACTAAAAGACCTTCATGTTCTTGCCTCATGGAGGTGACTACTTTGAGTGGGAGTAAAATGGGTGAGCATGAACTAAAAAATAGAAAAATTGTGACGTCTAGTGTTTCGGACACGTCGGGATATACGTAAGTGTAATTAAAAAAATATTCTAATCATTCATTCATAATTACACATATATTAAGTACTACATTAGTAAGAGTTCTGAAACGTTCAAAATACATACCGATTACAGTTTCACAAAAGATTCAATAAAAAATTACAATGAGCATGTAAAAATTGAACAAAAAGAACAAAATGGTATATTTTAAATTCTTCAGCTAGCATTGTCGGGGTCAATTGGCTCCTACCACTCACCTTGTCTTTCAAAACTTTCTTCTCTTTCGGGTGCGACTTCCTCATCACCTGTGGCATGAATGCTATGAGCCAAAACTTAGAAGAAAACTCCTTAAACCTTCTAACTAAACTCACAACAAAATATTCTACAATGCATATCATATAATACCCAATACAATTTATGGTTAAGAAGACATACAAATTTCACAATTACGGCAAAACAAGCATATATAAGAACAAGTATATAGGTGTGTGATGCAAATGAATCCAATGCAACCAATTTAATTTTCTAATCAAATTTAAACTTAAGTTATTCTAGGTTCTCCCAAACCGAGGTGAACCATCCTAAATCTCATGTTCCTAACCATGCTAACCAAGTCTACAAACCGACAAAGAGCGTTTCTTAAGCCGTGGGATGACTACGTACCAAACTAAGTGTTCAGCCGGGTCATTATGGACGGCAAGGGCGTGGACAAGTCAATACTCAGGCTCTCAACTTTCAGATCAAGGTCAAACGCGGGATCTCAAAATCTAACTCTTATTATTACGTCATCTGAACCGCTTTCACCAAAATACAAGTATCACAATAATATGCATTTAGCACTTGGGGGAAAAACCTTTCAAAACAAATCAGGATATATAGCCAATATCACAAGATTCCCAAATAATCATGGCATATAGCCAGTATCACAAGATTCTCAAATAATCAAATTTCTAAATATTTCAATTCCATCAATTACGGTACTAATCCTAATGTTCAATTTTCGTTCTTTTCTGAAAATAAAACGGTGAAGCCCATAAACCCAACTCAATGATGACGCGATATGACATATGCAACTACTATTTACAATTCACGGATATATATATATATATACTTTACATGAAATTGTAAAATTATGAGTATAGAGTACAAGCATACGAAACATAAGCCATAATTCATTAGACGTAAATTCAACTTAGTGACATGGATTCTATTCATCAATTAATCATTTTTATACATCAATCATTCAACATAATTCAATTAAAGTTCATATCTCTAAGTTCCACAATGTGATATGTCACTTGTACACTTAGCCAAATTAAAGTAAATGTTTAAATGTCAAATTAAACATCATAACAGTATTTTGGGATACCTAGACAGGAAGTTAAGTTCTGATTTTTGAACACCATTTAGATAAAAATATTTTCTACAACTTTTATGTTTAACACTAAGGCCAAATTCTAGGGTAAATGGGTCATTTATATCATTTTGAAAAAAATAATTCAACACTTAGAAAAAAGTACAGAATTTAGGCCTCTATTGGCCTCAGTTTTGGAAAAACTTCAGTATTATTGAAATTTTAATTTCATTACCAACAAAACTTCATCGTAATTATACACTCTACGTCAATTTTTGAAAAGTAACCCCAAATTTATTTTTATGATTACATGGTGGGCTTATTTGTTGTTGAAGACTAAGTGTAGATTGGATGAAATTAGAAAATATAAGGATTCACTAATTTTTTTTGTCTTTTTGGAATTAAGAGTCTGGTATTTGTATCATAGGACTCGAACTGATGGTATGGTATGTACCGAACTATTTTCATAATAACTAATATCATACCTTCTTTTTATTTTTAGTTTTAAGTTTTGAATTATATTCCATCATTATCGAACGACTTATAAAAATTTTACAACTCGAATCTCATACTTTTACCTTTTTTTTTAGCGCCATAACTTTTTTTTCTAGAAAAAGAAATTCTTAAAAAGAGGAAATCAGTTGCCAACCGGTCTACAATTAAGCAAATGAGATTGTAAACAATCGGATGAAAAATCTCTTGTCTATACAGTTTCTTTACCTAAGCTTAAGTCATGCTTAGCTGCGTTGTGGGCTACCACATTGTAAAGTCTAGACACATGGAGAAAAATGCACATCCCGAAAGAGGGTAAAGGATTCCAACAATCAGATATGATTGACAAGAATCTCGACCGTTGGGATTGCCTTCGATTGATGGCTAAAATGATCTCTAGAGAATCGCTTTCTATCTCGATGTTAGGGAGTTCAAGCTTGTGAGCACGAATTATGGCTTCTCTTACTACCATGGCATCCAATAATCGTGTCGAGTGGATATAAGTCACTGTTATGGATATAATTCTGATAAGGGTAGGGTTGAAATTTTTAAAGACGAAACCAAGCCCTGCTCATCTATCTTGACGTCCAAGAGTTCCGTCTGCATTAATCTTTACGTCATCTTCATTTAGGAGTGTTAACTTAAAAAACATAATGCTAATGAAAGAGATTAGAGTGATACCATCGAATAGTTAAGTGGGTCTATATGTACGCTTTTTTTAAGTTATGAGGTAAAGTGATATACACTTATAGTATAAGAGGTGTTTTTGTATTTTTTTCTAAAATTTATTACTACGTAATTGAATTGAAATATCACGTGAAATTTTTACATGGTACTTTAGAAGTATCGAATAATTACTCGTCATAGAGAGTTTAACAAAGTCAAATGATAGAATCCAACGAAAATTTATTTATTATCTAATGAGCATGGTCATGCAGTGCTTAATACCTAGTAGCCACACGATTATGTAGGCCAATATATTTAAAGGTGAGTCCTATTTCACCGTGTGGCTCTCAGAAGCATTAAGCACTATATGGTCATGGCTCCATGACCAGTTTAATTTATTAAATTATTATACAAAATAAAAAAACATAATCACAAGTATTAAAATTTAAGTAGTATTTATGTAAAATTTATTACATCAATATTTATAATTACATGATATTATTTAATATATTAATTTAGTATAATAATTTAATCATTCCAACGTTATTGCAAAGGTAATTAAAATTAAGAGGAAAAAAAGTCAAAGGTTGCCCAATCCATGAGTCCAATATAATTAACAAAATTAATGATGTGACTAACTCCAAGGAACAAGGATGATCCTTCCTGGATGTTTCATTCCTGTTTATGCAATTTGGGATTACAGGCGCTTAGCTAATGATTAAATATTAATAATTATATGAAAATAAAAAGAATTATTAATATATTTTTTAAAATAAAATTTATTAATTTCATAAATATCAATATATTTTACGTTTATATAATGTATGTAAATGTGCAGTTTTTTTAGATTTTTTAAGTAGATTGAATGTCGTATTCGATTCTTTTTTCTGTTATAAGTTTGATTATAATTTTTTAGCCTCGTAGGAAAGGAATTGACATTTCTAACACATTAAATCATATTAGAAGACGATTGTTTTTTTTTTTTCTCCTATCAAAACATAGTAGCGCTAATTAATTTTACTTGACTAAGTCATATGCTCATTAAAAGACAGAGTTTGTAATATCCAACTAGCTTTTTAATAACAAGATCGAAAATCTTAACTTGATAATCTTTAGTTTAGAATGAAGACGACCGTTCACCTCAAAAATCTTTTAAAGGGCAGATGATATGCACTTTTTATATAAATAAATTTAAAATTTTATTCCTTGGATAATTTTTTATACAACATTTAGCAAGGTATAAACTTATACAATATTTATTTGCGTAAAGTTAATATGGCCATATTGGACATCAATATCATGTTATTAATTATATAAGTCACATTAATAAAAATATAAAATAAGAAAATCATTTTAACACCCCATAAAATTAAATACCATAAAATCGAATAGGCGGGCTCATGTTTTGTTTTATACAATTCAATACTCTTTTATCAAAACTCTAAATATATCCCTACTTTTAAGAAATTATGGGCTAAAACAGATTTTCTTTTCTTACAAAATTGATGCAACTAATATGTAGCTTTTAGAAGGGGAAAAAAAACAGATCGGATAAATCAAATTCAAAGGTGAGAATTGTCAAAAAATAATAATTAAACACAAAAATTTATTTGTCAAAGTTATATAATGGCCATAAACAGGAAGAAATTAGGATTGTCCCATAAAAAAAAGGCTCTAAATGATCTAGGTTGCACGATTGAACTAGCCGTTGCAACGTTCATACATCTCATGGGCCTTGCCAGGCAGGTCGTAAGCGGTGTTCCAATCAAATCCAAATTTCATTTTTCTATTTTGTTTGGGCACATGGGATGGGCTTGAGTTAACCCATGGGCTCCAACATATATACCTGAGCCTAGCAAAAGAGATGTGGGTTGGCTCGAGCTTACTTCGAACTTGTATTAAGTTTGTTAGGCATGCGGAGTTTTGTAATTTTTGGGTCCGACCCATGACTTAACCCGTTGCAGAAGCATCACTGTTGTAGACGTATCTCTAATTTTGAGAAAAGCACGTAAAATCGTATCTTCCTTATGTAATTATTCATTTCTCATTAGTTATTTTTTGTATTCTGCCATAACAAAGCTTTACTATGCAGAGTTCGAGTAGGCATGTTGGTAGCGTATCAAAATAGGTTTCCTTCACAAATTTGGATTAAGTTTTATTGTGCAGAGTTTGGGCAAGCATGTAGATAATCTATCAAAATAGGCTTATTTTGAATTTTGATTAAATTTTATTGTACAAAGTACGGATAGACACGTGAATAACCTACAAAAATTATACTCCTACCCTGAACTTTGTTGCTAATCTTTGAAATTTCAATATTTGTGCATTATAGTTCCTATTATGTACCTTCTTGTAACCTTGTTGGTTCTTGGCATTGAATTTTGGATTTGTAATCCTAACCATTAATGTTCAAGATAACTTAAAATTATATATGTTACAATTTGATAAAACATACATGTCTCTGAAATTTTTTACTCAAAAAGTTATTTGTCGGTGTAAAACATAATACCAAAATCAACGCTACTAAGATGTTTTTTTCCCATAGATACCTCAAACTTGATCAAGAAGATACACAAATAAATGGAACAAGAAGATAAAACATGAATTCATACCAAAAAATGGGGTTAAATTAAAAAAATCAAAACCAACTAGTATGTGATTTGGTTCAGTATGCCTTATTTATTTATTTTTCAAATATTATAGAATATATTACATCATACACACAATATCAGAATGTGTCTTATACAAACTAGTCGTTGCAAGAGATTGTTTTCATGCATCGAACTTGTGACCTCTAAATCACACAACAACTCTACCATTGTGTCAAAACGACGATTTAATAAGAATTTGTGAGAGTCCCAAACATATTCATTTCCATTTGCTCCTAACAAGATGAGTGTGCTTAAAATCATAGTTTAACACCACACTCCCATCCATTCTTTTCAACACAAACCTCTCAACCAACACATAGCAACCAAATCTACTCCACCCTCCTTCTACCCCTCCCTCATACTCCTCCATTCTCTTCACTCTAACTTGCCTTTCACCACCTCTGACCCACCCTGCTCTCTCTTGCTCCCATTTCATTCTGTCAACAATCATTGAACTCAGCCCAAGCCCAACATCTACTTCTCCTCCACCACCAAAGCTCCTATTGTACCAAACCACCGCGCAACCGCCGGCTGTTGCTGTCTCATCCCACCTCGCTTCCCTATCACCAATAAGAACCACTTCTCTTCGGATTTCAACATCCACAGAAACAAACTTCCCCTGATCCAAATCTTTCTCACAACTGAAGATCTGTTCCCACCTCTGCTCGAGCGTCATCTCGTAGAACAACGATTTTTTCATTTGATCACGCAAAGCCAATGCTCCATCTTTGATAAACACGAAAGGACAATACCATTTCCCCACAACGGCGGCTTCTGAACTCTTGTAAGATGGGGAGAAATTTAGGTCTGGAAGGCGGGCACGGAGGGCGGTGTTAATGCCTAGCGCTTCACCCAATTCGTAGTTTTTGGGGGTTTTGGTGTAGATTTGCCACCCTTTTATTCTCAGGAAGTTTGGAGGAAACCCATCTGGTGTGATTGATTTGGCACAGAACGCACTGCCAGTTCGGCAAGCTGTTTCTAGAACTATCTCAAATTGCTGATATATGTCGTTGGGGTCAAGCGGTCTCGGATACACATCTTTAATGCATTTACAGAAACAACATGTGCCCATGTCTTCTTCCTTTGAACATGCATATGCTTCCCTGTGAAGGTCACTTAAAAACCAGTAAGAGAAAAACTTGAGCAAATTGGGAGTTTCTGGCGATGCTTTGAATTTTTGTTATTAATTTTAGTTATAAATTATAATTTTTTTTTACACATTTATAATTTTTACTATAACTTATAATTATTTTTTTTATTTCAATTATAAGGTATAATTTTGCCCAAATATTTACAGCTTTTACTACAAACTACAATCTAAAAACTACTAGTAATAAGTTTGCCAAGCACTACCATAAATGTTAAAAAGTCTTTGTATTTAACCTAATAGCTGAGGCCCGTTTGATAATTTTACAATTTTCTATTTTTTGTTTATAATTAAATATATATATATATATATATATATATATAAAATTAAAAGCATGTCTGGCATATATATATATATTTGAAAAGTGGTCTTAAGGCGATGACTAGATGGGCTAGCTGGTGATGATAGTATAAAATAATGATGGTAGTCGAAAGTGATGATCGGAAATAGTTATCGGAGGCGACGGCTCTATGGGGTGGTCGGAAATGGTGACTAAACATAGTGGTCGCATATAGTAGTTAGAGATGGTAGCCTTATGTGGTGGTCGAAAATAATGGCTGAACGTAATAATCTCATATAGTAGTCGAAAGTGATGGATGAAAGTTATAGAAGAAGGTGGGGGCATGAAGAGGTGGCCAAAGGAGGGTGGTTGATGGAGGTGTTTAGAGAGAGTGCTCAGCGAATATAATTAAAAATAGTGGTCAGAGACGGTAAAAAAAAATTAAAATTAAAATTTATTTGTAAAACAAGTGAAAATATATTTTTTGTGTTTTATAAGAATCTAAAAAAATTTGAAAACTATTATATTTTTAAAAAATAAAAAAAATAATTAAACATGTTTTTTTTGTTTATAATTTATAAAAAATCTAATAAGAAAAATAAAAAATAATAAACGTTATCGTTATCTGACGGTGCTTAAATTATTAGATGGATAGACTCACCAACCATATGAGATTGTCCTTTAACAAATTAGTAGTAGACTTTAAAAAATAATAATAAAAAATCTATGTAGAAACTATAGCAATGACAATATCTCAATTGTTTGGGATAAGCATGGATCTAAGGAGGTGGCTAAGACAACAACCCCTTATGTTTTGGCTTCATTTTAAAAGAGACTTCAAGTGGGTTTATTATTTTTTAACTTGTCATAAATAAAAAAAAAACTAACTGCCAAATTATAATATTTTCTTTTGTATGATGATTTAAAATTATTTTGTAACTTAACAATTTTTTTACTTATTTAGCTTAAATTCAAGAATATGCCATATTACTAAACAAAAAAGAGTTTGCAAAAATCATCATTATCATCATTATTATTATTATTATAAAGAATTTTAAACTATGGCTTCGTTTGGATAACCTTACTTATTTGCTTATTGGTTTATAAGCCAAAAATTAAACTTTATTATTATTATTATTATTATGATAAAGAATTTTAAACTATAGCCCTGTTTGGGTAACTTTACTTATTTGTTTATCGGTTTATAAGTCAAAAAATAAGCCACATCGTTTGGGTAGCCAAATAAGTAAAAAAAAAAAACAGATGAACTCATTTAAATAAACAAATAAATAAATAAGTTCATTTGAGTAGCCAAATAAGTAAATAAGCTCGTTTGGATAAATAAATAAGTAAATAAGTAAATATAGCCAAACGACGTGATTTAAATGCTTTTTTACTTATTTATTAATAAATAAATAAGTTAATAAATAAATAAGCAAGAAGTAACCAAACGAAGCTATGGTTCATTTCTCATTTTTTTTTTAAAGTTAGTTTTGTGAAAACATAAAACTCCTAAATATTTTGATCTGCTATGATGATTGTACTTCTAGGACCACAGTTTTTAGACAGATCATTGCGTGATCCAGAGAAGACCTCAACTTGGCCCATCAACTCCTTGATCGACATATCATCCAAATTCAGCACTATTGAAAACTAGCATAACACCAAACAAATGGGATACAAGCTGAGTGATCCCCATAAAAGATTAAGTGTGTGCTTGGTTAAATTTTTTTTTTAGTTTTTTCTAAAAAAAAGTAGATATGGAAATATATAAAAAAAAGTTAATTAATTACAGTAAAAAACCAAATAAATGAATTTTTTAAAAAAAATTTAAATAATTTTTTTAAAAAAAACTAAACCAAACAGAGACTAACTGCTCAAAGAAAGTATATAGAACCAAACACAAACTTCTAAGGAGGCTCGAGGATTTGCAATGACAAGTCTCTTAGCCCTATCAGATATTTGTGTTTGGTTATGTAATCTCCATATGTAAATGTAACCAGCCGTGTTACATGTACAAATACGGATGACGAACTGAGCACAAATGTAAAATAAAGATAAAAATTCTTAAATTTAAGAGTTTAATGACCGACCGAATACAAATGTGAGACAAAGATAAAAACTCTAATAAACTCTAAGAGTGAGATCTGTGCACATATCTTTTTTCTTTATCTTACATATGAAAACTCTAATAAACTTTATTAGAGTTTTTATAGTTTATTAGAGTTTTTATCTTTGTTTTATATCTGTGTTCGGTCAAACCTCGGAGATCTATGTACGTATCTTTTTTCATATGTAACAAAGATCATGAAACATGAGTACATAATAAAAAGAAATACTTTTTAAAAAAATGGTACTCGTAGAGATTATATATTAAATTTTGGTACTTTACATGATATTTTTAATTTCAATAAGTCTATGTACAGTGTATAAAATAATGCATGAATATGTAGCAGTATTGTATTGGTAAAACAGAATAAGCAGGATTTACAATTTAATACTTTTTGTGATAACACATATATATGCGGTGAAACATGCACTATTTTATGCACTGTATATAGTATTATTATTTTAATTTATATTCTTGCTAGGTATACCAACACATAATTAGTTTTTTAATAGTTCTTGTCATAACTCAAAAGTTCATATATATATATAAAAGCCTTTGTTTGCTATGAAAAAAATAAACCATAAGATTTTTATTTGGCCATTTTTTTAGCTTCTTTTTAATTTTTTATTTTCAATGTTTTACTATTTTGGTATGTTGGAAAAAGACAAATCTAAAAATTATAGCCATTTTAGTTAAAGTCATAAAAATTCTTTAAAATATTTTGATTTTTTTTTATAAAAGGCCTTAAAGTGTGTTTTCGTATTTTATAGATTTTCTAAGTTATTTTTTTATTTTTAGATTTCTTGTGATAAAAGATTTCAAAAGGTAGACTCGTTTGAACTAGCTTGAAAAATGCACTAGATTTTAAAAAAAATTATAAAAAAATCCAAGAAATAATTTGTAAGCCAATTTTTTTTTATTTGACATTTTAAATATTTTATAATTTTAACTATAAAATTTCATAAATGCATATTAAACTTATCCCAAGAAATGATATCGGATTGAAGTTTATAGATAAGCATACCCTTTGTGCAATCTGTAGAGCTTTATATCAAAATCTATATTTGGTCTCAAAACCCCAAAACACTATTTTTTTTAGAGCTTTTATTTATTTTATTTTTTATAATATCTTGATTTGAATTTTTTACTTTTTGATTTCCCGTGATGTAAAGAATCTAAAGACATATCTGTTTGGTCCAAAATTAAAAAAATTCATTAAAAACCAAAAAAAAAAACCAAAAAGCCTGTTAACTTAGGTTTTTTTGTCCTATTTGATTTTTTCTTTATTTTTTGTCCAAAGCTTTTTTAATTTTTTGATTTTTTGTGATAAGATAAATTAAGATGAGAAAATTTTAAAAAGTATATCTGTTCCGTTTAATATTGGAAAAGGCTCATTACAGATGAAAAAAAACTATAAAAAAAAGTCAAAAAACTTGTTAGGTTAGTTTTTTTTGTTTTTTTTGAATTTTTTTATATTGTAGTCAAGTTTTTTTCTCTTTTGATTTGAGAGAAAAGAGAAAAAATACGGTCGTTTCAACTAATGTAGAAAAACTTATCAAAAAAATAAAAAATAAAAATCAAATAAATAAAAAATCAAACCAAACCAAACGCAAAAGTTAGATGCATACCCTTTGCGCGACCCGTGGGGCTTTATAGCATAGTATCGATTGGCGGACAAGGGGAGATTGGGAACCGGAATGAAAATGGCATCGTCTTCGCCCGTATACGAGGTGTATACAATAGTGAGGTTCTTATTTTGAGGGAATGGAAGGTCTAGCAGGTACCGGTTCTTGCACAACCCAAAGCAGGTCGTCGTTTCGGATTCTTCGTCCTGGAGCACCAAGTACCCCAAATTCGGACCCTCCGGTGGTTCCGAAAGAGATTCGGGAAATTTCCGGTAGTGAGAAAGCGGCCTCGTCACGTACATCTCTCTTTAACGTAATCTTCTTCATCTACTGAATAACTTTTCTTCCTTTTCTCATCACGAACTTCCTTTTGAACTCCGCTTTGCGCTTTGCTCATTCTACTTCTACCATGTGATATTTATTTGGTGCTCTTTGTTGCCTTATCTTATCCTTAATAAGCTTGTGGTCCTCGCGATATCAAGTCGAATAGGTTTTCTATATATATATATATATAATTCATAGTGTTAGATATTTTTATGTAGTCAATATCTGGATAAATGTTTAATTGGTTTGATTAGTGTTAAATACTTTTTAAGTAAAGAAAATGATTCTGTTTGGACTAAACTTTATAATTTTTGCTTATTTTTGTTTTTTTTTTATAAAACAATTCTATTTTTAAATTTTTGTCTAAAAATTTTTACTTTTCTAAATCAACTTGATAAGATGAATAGAAAAAGTAAAAAAAATCAAATTGAAAGACTAAAAAAAAAATTAACTAAAAATAAAAATAAAAAACATAAATTTGACTTTTTAATTTATTTTTATTTTTCTTGAATTTTTTTTAATTTGATTAAATTTTTTTTTTCTCTTCTCGAGAATGGTGTAAGGGGAAAGAACATCTTTTACTCCTATTAATAGAAGTAAAAGATACCCTAGTGCGCTGAGTGTGATACGTATTTTAATTTGGATATCATAATTTAATTAAAATTATTTATTATTTTGAGTTCGTCAAATAGGTAACTCACGTGAAAAATCACACCAATCAAACATCAATAATCATATGATTGTCCATTTGTCTTACACTTTATTCTTAAAATTCTATAAGTTAATTATTTTTCTCTATACAAATATGCTTCAATCAAACTGATATCCATATCCGAAAAACATGATTTTCCAATCAGAATTATTTACCCAATGAATTCAAAATAGTAAGAAGTTTTAATGAAATTATAAGATTCCAAATAAAGTAGCAAGGCACTCATAGCATCACCCAGAGAGATCTCAAACTCAAAGTAAAAGCCATGTAACATGGCTTCATCAATTTTTTGTATTTATTTTCTTATTATAAAAGTACACACTTGATTTGTGGCCTGAGCATTTTTTTTAGGATTAATTAAGTTTTAGTTATGTTTTTTAATAATATAAGAGTTTTAATCTCACAGTATTTTTTATACTAGATTTAGTTATTTTTTTAAAATTTTATGATATTCAGGATCATTATGACATTTTCAACCAGTGCTATTCTTTGTATTTGAATTCTTTGATTGTAGGAATTTATTATCTCATTTATTTATTATGCCCTTTTCAACCGGTGTTATAGGAATTTATTATCTCATTTATTTATTATGCTCTTTTCAACCGGTGTTATTGATTGTATTTGAATTCTTTGATTGTAATAATTTATTATCTCATTTATTTATTATGCCCTTTTCAACCGGTGTTATTAGTTGTATTTGAATTCTTTAATTGTAGAAATTTATTATTCCATTTAACCATTATTCCTTTTCAAATCAGTGCCAACTTTTCATTTGAATCTTTATTTATAGGATGCACTTATTTTATATGCTATTGAGTTATATGAGAAATATTTCACTTTCTATTTTTGTAGGTGGCAATTACTAAAAAATTTAGTGGATGAACATAACATTTTCGTATACGGAGATTATATTTCACTGCAGATTAATGAGGCTCAACAGAGCATTTTCGTAGAGTGAGAATATATCTGAACATTTCGTATGTGGCACACGATTTAATTAGAAATTGATATTTAAACAATTTTCGTGCATTGAGATAGATTTGAACACAATTTGAGAGTTCTTCTGTGACAATTCAGTGTTATGAAAGTGTTCTACACGTTTTTAATTTGAAGGATCTCCTTATTTTTACTGGTATGTACATGTTGTTTTGAATTGTTTTGATCTTACTTTTTGTTATGAAAATATGTTAATATCATTAATTTTTCAACACTTTAATTTAGATTCATGAAAATGAAATATATATTTGTCGAATGATTTAGTATGTTTGTATTCAAGGCCATTCATATTTGTTTTATTTGGGATTTTTTATGTTTTGTGGCTTCACGTATTCAAAGTAGTTCATATGTGTTATATTTTAGAAATTTTATTTTATACTTGATTTTGCGCATTTGTAAATGAGAAAATAGCATAGTTGATGTTGTGAAGCATTGATGAGATTTGAGAAAAAAAACTACTCTGATACATTTATCAGTTGTCGCAACAGTTCGATTCACAAAATTAAACTTCAAATGATACATTTATCGCAACATTTTGATTTCCAGAATTAAACTACAAATGATACATTTATCAGTTGACGCAACATTGAAATTTTATAATTTCAAGTAAAGTGATAAATGTATCAGTTGCAACAACAGTACAAGTTCTAGAATTCGAATTCAACTTGTAAATTTATCAGTTATACTAAATTATTGTTCTTTCGAAAGCATGTTTTAGTATTTTTTATACATTTCAGTATGCCTGTAATTGCTATTAATATTTTTATTAATTATAGGTTATTTTTTGTGAAAATCTATGATGGAAAGTCCTATAGTATTGTTGTGCAAGTACAGCAGTTATACAGCTGCATTAATGGTTGACAGGAAGCTTTTGTATGATTCTCTTTTGAACATGGTGTGAAACCGGTGGTGCTCGTTAAAATAGGCAAGTGTATCTTTAACTTATGGATTGTCAGGACATTCACATTGCATGTTGGACAATGACGATGACTTACAGAAAATATTTGCAATTATGGGTACTGGTGTTGAAAATTCTATTGATGTTGAGTTTAAAGAGAATACTAATAAGTTTGAATTATTAGCTGAGGGTTCTAGTAGTGAATATATTAGTGATGAGAGTAGTGAAAAATGTGAGCGTACATAGAGGGATGACCATGATAGTGACGATGATTTGTTGCCAAGTTTTAGTTATAAGAAACAGAAAATGTTATTGTCTTCTACGTGGGTGACTGCCATTAGTCATGTGGGGCAAGAATTTGACGAAGGTGTTAAAGCATTTCGCAACGAACTTTCAAAATACTCTATTGAGCGTGGGTTCGAATTTCGATATGTGAAAACTGATAGGTTAACTCTCAAAATATTCTAGAAATACAATGAGCAGTGACTCTAGTCCTATCATGAGTTCTAAATTGGTTTATTATATCATTGTAGATGAAGTTCGAGGTACGCCGCTGAAGAGGCCTGTAGATGTTGTTCATCAGTTCAAGGTTAGCTATGGGGTTAACATTAGTTACTATCAGGCTTAGATGGACGCTGAAAAAGCCAAGGGTGATGTTTTTTGTGACTATTATTGTTCATTAATGAGTTAAAGTGGTATGGTGATGTTGCATTAACGTATGATCTTAGAAGTTATATTCAGTTAGATTATTGTACCAACACGATACGATTTAAACGATTATTTGTCGCTTATCGTACCTGTATTGTGGGATTCAACTATTGTCGTCTTCTATTATTTTTTTAAGGTACATTTTTTAAAGGATGATACAAGGTCAATTTGCTTGCAGCAACATGCAAGGATGGGAATCAATAACATGGCGTGCTAGTTATTGTAGATACGATGGCATGCATAAATGTATTAGTTATGTTAGTTGTATTACTTATTGCTATTTTAAAATTGTGTTAGTTAGGTATCAGTAATTGTGCTAGTAGATTGACTATTATATCATTTATGTCATTGTTTTAGATATGCTATTTTAATGTATAAATAGGTAATAGTATCAGTTATTTAATTATATGAGTTGTATTAATAAATGTATCACTTTAAGTATAATCGTTTTAGTTCATGAAATGAAATTATTTTTTCCTATTTGTTTTAGGACTATTCCCAGTTTGTTATGCCATTGTTGACTCCGAGAATGGGGACAACTGGCATTGATTTTTGTTACATCTCATAAATATATTGGACATGTCGAGGAATATAACGTTTGTATCTAACATTAATGTTGGACTTCTTGAGTCGATTCCGAAGGTATTTTCATCATCATATCATGCTTTCTTCTTGCATCACTTGAAAGAAAATTTGCGAAATCAACTTAGTGGTACCCCTAATAGATTCAGGGAGAAATTGGTATCACTTTTATCGAAGTGTGCATACGCACCCACTTTTGATATTTTCAACCAATTGTATGAAGAATTGGGGCATGAGGGTGGTAAGAGAGTATATCGTTTTCTAAGTGACTTGTCCTTTCAACATTGGGCTAATGTATACTTTGAGGGATGTCGGTATGGGGAGATGCGGTCTAATGCGGTGGAATCATTGGATTAGTAGGGAGAGACATTTGCTGAAACCCAATTGGTTGATAAAATACGTTTGAAATTGATGAATCAAATGTTAAGACGGAGGATCAAGGCAGAAGGGTGGAAAGGGATTATATGCCCTAAGATTGATTCTGATTTGGAGGAACCATTTCGGGAAGGTAGAGGATGGGTGGTTAGTGTGTCCGGTGGCGATGTATTTGAGATCCATTCAGCACCTTCAGTATCTGTTGATTTGAAGCAGAGGACTTGCTCTTGTGCTCAGTGGCAAGTTAATGTACGCCCATGCTCACACGCTGTAACTGCAATTAAGAAGAGCGGGAATGATTTGAATTCATATGTTGATCTATATTATTATGTTCAGACATATGCAGTATCATATGCAGAATCCATTTTTTCTATCCTAACTATGCGGAAAACAACAGATGAATTACCTATTGAATCAATACTTCCACCTTTAGCACGGAGAGAACCTGGGAAACCACGGAAGATGAGGAACCCCTCTAGAGGGAAAAAGTTGAAGCAGATAAAATGTAGTCGTTGCGGCAAATTGGGAAACCACAATAGGAAAACATGTAAAGAGTCTTTGTTATATTAGATGCTTTATTTATTTGGACTTTTGGTTTATTGATTATCTTTGCCCATTCATGGTTGTTCTTTAGTCTTATTAAATGGATATTTTTTTGTCTTGCATGAACTGTCTCAACTACACAGTTGACATTTATTGTCATTATTTGTTGTCTAATTTGACAACATTTTGATACTTTAAATTGTTTCTAAATTACTGTTTCAACTACACAATTGATATTTATTGTACTTTGATACTTTGATATTTTTATTTTGTTCTGATAAATGTATCAGTTCAATTTGTCAACCTATCAAATAGTATTTGTATGATGCAGCTAACAGTTTCAATTTGTACACAAGATCACTTTGTGATACCATGTATGTTTTCATTGTATCCATGGCATGGGGTGAAAGTTATGTAATTGACAATATCTGAGTAGAGTATTAGTGAAATTTGTGTAAGTGTAATTTATAAGATCTATGTCATTTAAACATTTTTCATACAATTATTTACGGTGATAAATGTATCAGTGAAACTTGTAACAATATTAAACGTAGTTAACTGATAAATGAAACTTGCTAATAAATGAGGAAAAGTGGGCCATATTGTATTTAACTATGCATGTCCCATGCCCAAAGGCACGACCACCATTTTTTTTTTAGATTACTCGTGCATCAAAATAATTTCTTTAAAGTCTCATATTATTATAAATAAACCATACTAATAAATATTAAATCGCGAAAAAAAGTGCAATACATAGATCATAATTTGAGTATTAAACTTTTTTTAAAAATTGACAGAATTTCTCTTGTTTTTTGGATAATTCAACGGTTTATCTGTTTACTAAATAATCTGTAATTAAATCAATCAACACAATATTCACAAGTTCTTCCTGAATCCAACAACAAAATTATAACTCAATTAAAACCATCCTAACTTCTCAATCATACAGGTAAAATCTCCATTTTGAAATTAATAGCAAAATACTAGTAATTATCCGTCACATTTCAAAATACTAGCAAAATATTAAGTGCATATACTACTAGAGTGACATGACACGCCCTCTTCATGACATTTCGGATCGTTTGATACTAGTAATTATTCGTGTTTAAAAAAATTTTTAAATATTAATTTATTATAAAAATAATTTTAAATAGTAAATAATTTTTTTATTTAGAGTAATAACGCATTAAAAATAATTGTTATTAGTCTCATTCTTAATTCCAATTGTAAGTAATAACCAAAAAAATGTATATTAATACTAAAATATATTAAACTAACTATATTTTTTTAGCTTTATATATATATATATATATATATTATATTTTTACTGATGCTATTTTTTTATGAGAGAAAAAAAATTTAAATAGATAGTGCAAATTAAATTTAAAATAAAATGAGATGAAAGTTGGTTAGTGGGAGAAACGAATCTTAAATTTATATAATTTAGAATTAAAAACGAATCTTAAATTTTTTTCTCCTTTATAGAAAATATAAAAGAGAAAAAAAATAAAAACAAATCTTATCCATTGGATATAACACAGGCAAATGTCATATCAAGAGCGATGTACTTTGTAATATAAATTTATATAATTTAGAATTAAATTGTATTAAACATTTTAATATAATTTTGTTTTTTATTTGTTTTTTGTTTTTTTAACTAAAGATTAACGCGATACAACCTCGTGACATTCGTGGTTGACCACGTTATGGTCTATGTTTAAGCTAATCTGTATAATTTTTGTTTATTATTGTATATTTTATTTTGGCCAAATGTTTTTTTATTTTCTCACATCATTTTGACAAGCGAAGTTAAAAGTAAATTTTTTGATCAAAAAATAAAAAATATTTTACTAAAAACCAAAATAAGAAACATTAAATATAGTTTATTGACTTATTTTTGTCTTTTTTTAAACTTATTTTTGTATTTAAATTAAAAATAAAATTTGCCTTTTTTGACTTGACCCAACGAGTCAAAAAATTTACGTTTAATCTAATAACTAATTTTTTGTACACATTTTTTTACTTATATCTCTCTCCCCCCTCTCTCTTCTCTCCCCCTCCCCCTCTCCCCTTTTTTTACTTAGCCAATTCTCATCTCTTTTCATTTTAAATATAACTTTTTTCTCTCATTATATTTTGAAAAATTTAAGTAAAGATTCTATTATCAACTGATAACAGAGTTTTAGTTCTATAAGTTTTTTGTTCACAGATTTAGTTCCATTCAATAACTAACTGACGAAAATACCCTTAATATTGTATTTTTGCATATCCTTTAAACTAAGTAACATCTCTATATATATATATATTAATTTAAAATCTTTTTAAATATTTTTCAAAGACAACGTATCCCTTAAATCAAGCAACTTCTTTCTTACTAGACGAAACTACTCGTCACCATAACACATACAAACGATACACAGTTATATACAAACGATATATTTTCAAAACTATTTCACTATACACATAAATTTGATAGGTTTTTAAATCCACAAATCATTAGTTTTGATAAATATTTTAACTTATCGCAACCAAATGTGACCACTGATATATTTATCAGTATATGCCACTGATATATTTATCACTATTAAATATAATATAAATATACTCTAGTTCACTATGCATATGCAATTGATACATTTATCAGTATTAAGTATCTGTTGTAATATCTTCTTATAATATAGTTTTAAATTGATAAAATGTATTAGTAGTTTAGGTGAACTGTGTGAATTTAGTAATAACATGCAACTAATAATTATATAAGTGTTCAACAGATAAGTGTTTTCAAAAGTATTCAACATAGAATTTGCAACTGATAATTGTATCAGTTGCACACTGATCATATAGAGAATATATATCAAAAAAATACCGAATCTTAACAGAACCCTTACGAGGTGTTCGACACAAAAATTGTGTCGTCGTCCCCCATCACGAACCACCTCACCTCCTCCATCTCCACCCGGAGCATTTCCAAAACTATTCGCGAGATTCGAATCGCCGACCAGTGCCTCTGCCGGTTCAAGTAAGGGAGCCGACTCGTGTCGCCAGAAATTCTCACCTCCGGGAGGCCCTCGTCGGGGTTCGTCTTCACCGCTCTGTCCATCCATGCCACGCCGCTCATTTCATCCGGCTTCCACCTCATTTCATCTTCACATTCGGGAGGTCATGTCGGTTCGAGTAAGGGAACCGGCTCGTGTCGCCGGAGATTCTCACCTCCGGGAGGCCCTCGCCAGATATTTTCACTTCAGAAAATTTATTCAAGTTTGAAGCTTTCATTGGAGAGAGAGAGAGAGAGAGAGAGAGCAATGGAAACCATCAGGATGGAACCGAAATCCAAAAATTTAAAACTCCTAAAATTTAGGAATTAAAAATCTTAAAATCCTAAATTTTTTATAGAATTATTGGCTTTGATATTGCTTTTATAAATTTGAAACTCCTAAAATTTCGGTTGACAACCCACATAATTAATTACTTATATTTTGAAAATAGGAAGGATGATTTTTAAATGAGAGTATATTAGATATAAAAAAATTATTTTAAATAAAAAAGAACTAAATCTCTTTAAAAAAATTATATGGAATTAAATCTCTTATAATACCCTAAAAAATGATTAATCTTTACATTTTTCTATATTTTTTGAATAATTAATTAAGTGTAATACAAAAAAATATATATATATATTTACAAAAAAATCTTCTAAAGCCTAGGTCATCACTTCGGCCATCTCCGCCCTCGGAACCTATCAATCTAAATTATTGGTATTGTAAACCAGGAACACAAATCTGAGAGTTATTTTGACCAAAATTTAAAATAAAA
Source organism: Heliamphora exappendiculata (assembly GCA_034768845.1). Taxonomy (NCBI): domain Eukaryota; kingdom Viridiplantae; phylum Streptophyta; class Magnoliopsida; order Ericales; family Sarraceniaceae; genus Heliamphora; species Heliamphora exappendiculata. The sequence continues at coordinate 21,265 of JAOTRH010176423.1, read as the reverse complement.
AAAAACATATAAGAGTAAGCTAATAAGCTATATTAATTTTATATTACTTATTTTGATTTGTAATGAATGTTTTTTATTTTTTTTATCAACAAACTAATTTCTCAATCTCTCATCCAAATAATTCAAAAAATAAAAAAAAAAAATAAATAATATATTTTTAAAGAAAAATACAATAATTCACAAAAAGTCTGCCACAAGATTTCTTCCGTGATTTGCCAACCCAGATTTCTCGTCATGAACGAAACGTCTAGGGAAGGATATTCTCTTTGGAATCAGTCATATTAATTACAAAAAAATTTAGTTTTAGATACTTAAATTAACGTGGATTCTATTTTTTATCTATTATAAAAAAATTTAACTCGTGAGGTTCAATTGGAATAAATTTATTTATGTATTTTTAAAATATATATAAAGTACATAAAAAAATTTATCTGTCTTACATAAATAAGTATACAGATAGATTTATTTGTATAAAAAATACTGTATCTTTTTAAAACAAGTATAAAGCACACAGATAAAATTATCTGTTTTGCATAAATAAGCAAATAGATAAATTTATCTGTTTTTTATAAATGAGCATACCTGTGTTTTTTTAAAATATGTATAAAAAATACAAATAAATTTATTTGTATCTTTTCAAAATATGTATAAAGAATACAGATAAATTTATCTGTTTGCATTATCTGTGTTGATATGCAAATAGATAAATTTATCTGTTAAGCATAAACATAAAATAAGATCACAGATAAATTTATCTATATGCATTATATATAAATTTATCTGTTTGTGTTAAATTTATTTGTGTTGTAAGCAATTAGAACTCGCGCGTTAAAAATTTTATTGATGGATCTTGCACGTTAAAATTTAATTTTTTGGATTTTTAATTGAAAGTCCCTATTAATTATTATTATTTTTAGTAAATTACATCACATTATTGAAATTTATAGCTAATACAAAAGCATATTTGTGGTTTAAAAAATTATAACTTTCTTTCTAAATTATTAAATAAACATAGTTTACTACTAGTATTTTTATATTTTATAAAAAGAAATTTGAGAGGGTTAATAAGAATAAAATTAATATTTTAATATTTCTAATTGCTGATATAAGCTCCAACTAATCGTTGACAAACTATTACTTAATGAAATGAATGAATATAAAGAAATTAGGTATTTCAAGGAGAAATTACAATTTTCTAAATCATAAAAGGGCTTAGGTATTTAATTACTTACAAATTTCAAGGGAAATAAGTGAATTTTATCGTTTTTTCTTTATATGGAACATGAATTAGATCTTAGACGCATAATTTCCTTAACCATTGAATCTTCCAGGATAGTTCTATGATCACTTTACTCGCCACTTTGCTTAGCACACACATAAGATTAATTTTTGTAATTATAATTTTATCTCTCATTGAAGTTATCAAAATAATCTTTATTTTTCAAAACTCTAAAATTTCTCCACTACCACCCTTCTCACTGCTTGCCACCACCGATCACCCACAACTCAAGTCATAAAATAAATCATGTTTTCTCGTTCAAGGGGCACCATGATACCTCCGGTATTTTTTCATCTCCCCTTTTATCCCTACCTGTTGATTTAAATACTCACAAACCTACTAAAATTATAAGTCTTATATTTATAGAAAAATCTTAAAATCCTAACCTCCATATAATTATAAACTCTAAAACCTTAGCCGTCATATAATTATAAAATTATAATAAATAGATCTACAGAATACAAGACACACCCAACAATTATTAATATATTTTTAAAGATAAAATTTATTAATTTTTAAATATCAATATATTTCAAATTTATATAATGCATGTAAATATGCCCTTTTTAAGATTATTTAATTAAAATGAAAGTCTTAACCGGTAAACTTCTAATTCAATTGTTAGAAGTTTCGTAACTTTTTTAGTATTGTAGGAAGAGGAATTGACCTTTGTAACACATTCAATCATATTACAATGACCCTACTTTTTTTTTTCCTATCAAAGCATAGGGAAAAAAAAGTTACGAAACCAGACATTCATTAGTTTCGAATTGCATTACCCAATTTTGCTTGCATTTTGATACAAGGGCAAAGAGTCTCAACCAGACATTCATTAGTTTCGAATAAAGATGATAGTCTGCCTCGAAAATCTTTTAAGGCGCATATAATATGCACTTTATTTAGATTATTTATGTGAGAGGTGGTTTTGTTTTAGTTTTTTTATTTAAATATTACGTGGTAATTTACCGGTGTGGTATAAATTTTGAGCTTGGGTGTTAGTTATAAAGGTGTGGCTAGTGAGCCCGATTACTCTTGTATGAGTTTTGGATGAATCTACCGATGTGCGTAGAAATTCGTAAATTTTAATTTGGGGGTAATTTTAAAATTCGATGATTCTCGAGAAATTAATTTTGAATTAATATAAATTTAGAAATATTATTTTTAAAGTTGTAAAGGCATGTATGTGAGTTAAAAAAATACATTGTAAATTAAAATTTGAATTTATGTATACAAGTGAGTGGGGGTCCCAAGATCGGCGGGTTTGGGGGTCTAGGGACCTGGGATTGGGGAGTTTGGGGTTTCGAGGGTCCCGGGGGTCTGGGGGTCCGGGTGTCCTAGGGTCTTGGGTTTTCGGGGTCCCAAGGTCCTAGGGTTCTAATATTCGAGGTCCTGGGGGTCTCGACAGTCTGGGGGACTAGGGTTTCGAGGGTCTCGGGCTTCGAGGGTCCGAGGGTTCAAGGGTTCCAGGTGTCCGAGGGTCTCGGGTTCCCAAGGTCTAAGGTCCCGAGTGTCTCGGCAGTCTGCCAGACCGATATCTTGGGAGTCTAAGGGACCAAGGTCTTGGTGATCCCGGGGGTCCGAGGGTCCTAGGGATTTGGGGATTTCGGGAGTTTGTGGGTCTGGGGGTCCAAGAATCAAGGGGTCTGAGAGCCTAGGGGTACCGGGGTCGGGGGGTTTATGGTCCCGGGGGTATAGGCGTCTTGAGGTTCAGGGTGTTGGGAGTCTTAGGGTCTTGGGGTCTTAAGGTCCTGGTGTTTAGGCTCCCGGAGGTCCTAGGGGTCTGGTGGACCAGTCCTAGGGTTCTCGAGGGTCTGGGGTTCCGGGTTCTCGAGGGTTTAAGGGTCTAGTTTTTGGGGGGGGGTCCGAGTTTTTGAGGTCTCGAGGTTCCATGGGTGAAGAGATCGGGGTCCCACGGGTCTTTGGGTTCCGGGGGTCCAAGGGACCAATGATTTGTGGTCCTAGGGGTCCGAGAATCTAGGATCTCGGGGGTTCGAGAATCTAGGATCTCGAGGGTCCGAGGTCTCGAGGGTCTAGGGCGTCCGTGGTCCTGGGGTTTGGGGTTCTAGGGTCTTTAGAGTTCCGAGAACCCAGGGGTCTTGGAGATCTCGAGATCCTGGAATTTAGGGGTTCTTCAATAATTAAATTGTAGTAATTATAAGTTATGAAATATTAATAATTTTCTATAGAAGCCAAACAACATAAAATATTTTTTAAAAAATATTTAATATCATAACCAAACACAGAAAAATAAGTCATTTTTCAAAAACTATTGAAAAATATTTTCAACACAAACAAACGGAGCCTAAGATGATGACGCAGCTTGTAGATAATTATGGCTTTTGTTAAGTGGGTTGTGTCCCAAGGAGAACCAATTACACAAAATCTTGTGATTCTTATTTGGGCATGAAACATTTACAACCAATGAGCAAATATATAAATAATAATAAAAAACTAATTCAAACCATTTTTCTGTCAAGGTAATCAGGATTGCATTTTTTTATTTTGTGTAATAAAACATATTCTGATTTAAGATAGACAAAAATATATTTTTCCCAAAAAAAATAATTAGAAAAAACAATATATATTTATCTTTTTAAGAAACAAATGTCCCAAAACAATGTTATGTGAAAAGGTTAACAAACAATAGTAGGCTTAAATTAAATCCTGTAATTCAAAGATGCAATTTTGAAACAAATAGGCCAATTTCCTATGAGAAATCAAAGCTCTAATCTTAGAATAACCATAAATGCTATTGTAAGTCAATTTGAATGGAAGATTTTACACACAAAAAATAGCAATAAAAAAATTTACCTCACATTGGCAGGACTCTTCCATTCAATAAAAAAATAGCATATTCTTTTTTACAAAAAAAAAAAAGAAAAAATATAGCATATATAGGTGGTGTCTGATAGCTTATAAATTGTAACTTGTAGCAGAAGTTGTAAGTACTTGATAAAAATTGTTGCTTGTCGTTGAAATAAAAAAAAAGTAATTATAAATTGTAGCAAAAGTTATATGTGTTTAGAAAAATTTGTAACTTATAACTAAAATTAATAGTAAAAAGTTAAAAATTACTAGAAATAGCTTTACCAAGCACCCTAACAAATTTTTGTTTCACGCAGAAAAATCAATACATATAAGAGATTAAGCATTTTCCTTAGAGCATTACTCAAATGATTTTTATTTGTTTGGCAAAAATGTGCGAATCTTTGGGTAATAGCAATAAAACAAAGGGTAACACAAACCCATTGGATTTAGAGAGTAACAACAGATTTACTTTTTCAGAACTATTAACGGCAAAATTATCTGCAAGGAAACCAATTCAAATAACAATTCTTTCATGAATCATGATATACTAATATCACATTAATCACAGTGAACCTAACTCAAAATAGCCTCAATCATAATATTTGACAATGCATTGACCTCCTTAATCATATTAGCAAGTGTTGATAAGATCAAACCAATTCGAACAAGAACCAGCTTGTCTAAGTTTAAAATCGAAACAAAATAAACAAATCATACCACTACAAAGTCACACAATCAAATATCTTAGTGCACTCAATTTCTAATATATGACTAATTTTCAAAATCACATTGTATTCCACTGATGTAGCTGACATAATTTTTTTTCAATTCAATTTCTCTAATATAATGCCATTCACTATCCCAGAACAACTTTTTTAATGCAATTCTTATTTCTCCTCATCTATTTTTTTCCCCTTTCAACGGGGGTGGTAGGAAAACCAAATCCAAAGTTTAGCCATCAAAATAAAAGTTAAAATGAAGAATAACTCGTGTTAAAAGAATTCTAGCATAATCTATGTCACGCTTGATCTTGGATACATGACCGGTCGTGGACTAGAGCCTTAGCCCAATAAGTCACGAAAGTCTGAAGAACAAAATTAAAATACCAAAATATATGTGAAGTGCTGACATATGCTACTACTGAAAACTAAATCAAACCAATTGTCCTATGGGTTACAAACAACCACTAACCTTCATCCAAAAAGCAACTATAGTCAACTAGCCGAACAAATGATACCAATAAAAAAATGAAAAAATAACTAAACTCTTAAGAGGTCACTAAAGCTGGGTTCCAGAATACCACAGAGTCCACCACTAGCAACCTTAATTAATAACCTGAAAATGTTAAAAATAACGTCAGTCGACAGTTTGGTGAACAACAAGCATACATAATAGAATATAGTTCTAAAATGGGATATATAAAATATCTATAATTGAAACATAATTATTGCATAAAATGAATGAGGATGAAAATCATGCGGTATCACAAATTATGTTTTCTCTTATCAAAATTCGTTTTTTCCGTGTAATGCCAATATCTCACGTCTTGTCATAAAAAAAATTAGTACCACAATGATGATGAAAAATCCCATTTACCGAGTGATTTGCAGTAATTGATTTAATTTAAGAATCCAAACGCCGCAAGAAAAGCCTAAATAATCAAACACACAAACAGAAAATATAAACAATCACAATCACACATGAGATGACGACTTTTATGAGAAAAGCCTCAAATCGGATAAAAACTACAAGACCACTTCAGGTCTAAAAAATCAAACCTTATAATAACGTTGGTTACAAGAGAATCTTACAAACCAGCGTTGAATCCACAACCAAATGTTTGAAAGTCTACTCCTGCCGATTACACGTACGCCAACTCCTATGCTTGATTACCGCTTGAACCCACCACTGGACTTCAATACTGACGGAATCCTCCACTAGACTTCAAACACTTGAGAATCCTCTCAAGTGACTCCATAAACATGAACAGATCATTGAAGGTTTAGATTGACTTAATGATTGGCTTGAACGTGTGAAAATTAAAAGTTCACCAAGTTGTTGTAGACTAGCTTGCGAGTATGTTGAATAATGTGAAAGACTGTCTGTCGAATAGGGATTATAATTGTATCAAGGAGGCACCAAAATATAAAACCCTAGCTGTCCTATTTATAGTCGCCTATCAAACCCCTAGCTGCTGCTGCACTTAAAAGCTGTCACGCGTACGGACCGCTCGATTGATCTTTTAACTACTTGATTGGCCAAATCTTGTTCTCTGTAATTTTTGTAGACTTCTGAGATACCAAGAGCTGAACTTGACTGCTCGATGGACCGCTCGATCGGTTTATTGGGTGCTCTAACACTGCTTGTAGCTTTTCGACATTTTCTTGCTTATTTTTCGCTGCACTGCAATATCAAACCACAACTCCAAAATAACAAGTGTCAAAATATCAATGAACAAAATATAAATAATTTAAATAACATTTTTTCACAGATTTGTTAAAATAAATATAAATTAAATTAAGGTCAAAATTCTTAATAATCTCCTATTTTGGCAATTCTGTGACAAAATCTAATAAGCCAACAATCAAATTAATCAAGCTAACAAACTAATACGAAAAAATACTAATACGACACAAATAAAACACTTTCACAAAACACAAATAAAATAGATACTCCCTCTCAAACTAAACTCTAAAAAAAAACTTTATGACTCTACCTCAGCCAAACCAAAAAAAAATTATTAACACTCCCCCTTAATCAAACCTCCAAGCCTCTAAGTCCTCTATTTCTTCCTTTTTATCACGAATTGACAAACAAACACATAAAAAAATAAATCTTTTGAGTAGGGAATAAGATTAAATAAGAAATACAAGATCTATGCACATTCTACGTGTCTGAAACCACATAATTTAGTCAAATTTATCAAAACCGCACAAAGAGTCTAAGATAAACTATATTCATATATGAAAGAACATAATAAGAGTAGATTATATATACAAGTGTGTGTGTGACTTGAAATATTTCCAAACTCCAAGATCAAATCATGTATGGGATCTATATGGCTGAGTCACATTTATTTATCAGAAAATAAAAAATTCACAAAATCAAACCATCTTTGACCCAATTCACTTCATGCTTTCATTGACGGCTTTTACATTAATACGAACGAAAAAGCAAGGTTCGCATAGGTAGCAATTTTCTCAAGCCAAACATATAGAAACAAAAGAAGGAGGGAGTTTAAATATTAAAATTAAGTAGATCGCCACTAAGTGGTCATTTTGTGAACACTTAGAGAATTGAAAAATGAGAAAGACTTATAGATAAAATTGAACCCAAGTGCGGAGGATCACTGCATCTATCATTGTTCAAGTGATGTACAGAATAAACTCATCTCTGAAAGCTTTTTATCCATTATGAATTAGATTGTCCAAAAATCAATGTGGTATTTTATCTCGAAGCCCTAAGTTATGAGATTTCAATCAAATGAAATAATGCACAAATAAGGTACTCAATCCTTAATAAAGTTCTCCACATTTTTTTTGTTTTTTTATTTTTTTTAAAAAGTCAAAAAAAACTCAAACAAACAAACCAAAAAAATAAAAAATAAAAAACATGATATGACTCAAATAGACACCACACACAAAAAAAAAAACTAAGGATTTCAACTTGCAAGAAAGCAATCTATATCAATCTTTCTTATCCAAATGTTTCTAAAGTTGATTTGGTCATTCACATCATAATATTTAGGCATAGGTTTAGACAAATTATTTTTAGTCTATGTTTTAAAAGCAGTTCTTCTAATTCTAGAATAATTCAGTCTATTTCTAGAATCATGCATCTGGTTAAATAATCTACTTTTTCTAAGAATGTAAGAATATTTAGAATAGAAATCAAAAATACCATGCAACTGAATACAATGAGGTCTAATGTGACTTTTAACTCCACAGTGATGATACACAAGCACAATTTTATTCATAGTTGCAAACATAGGAACATTGATTTTTAGCGTAAAATCTTTAACAATAACCTTAGGTCGATGAAGATTTGGTTGGATAACTAGTTTTTGAGCAGCAGGTGCAGGGTAACAGATTTAATAAATTTAATTTTACCTGTAGAATTTGAAGATAAAGCTCCACTAGTATATCCAAGACCAACTCGATTATTCGCCACCTTTTGCACATTTAGAATATCATCCAAAACTTTTGATCTTACATTAAATTTCTCAAGAATAGCATTAGAAATATTAAGATCGCATTCTAATTTAATTAACCTAGTCTCAAAAAATTTATTTAACTTGACATTTTCATGCAAATTTATCTCAAGATTAACAATTTTATCTTTATAATTTTCACATATTTCAATCAAGTCGTTTCTCTCTCTTTCACACCGAAAAAGTTCTTCACATAAAGTCTCCCTACTAGACTTTAACTTCCCAACCAGGGCTTGAGATTCAGTCATCTCTTGCTTGACTTTCTCTTTCACCCTTTTACACAATTTATGTATATTAACCAGTTCGATATTTCATTTGGTCATCATGTAGCACTCATTGTAAAGTTTATAATAAGCTTGCTGAAGAGTCTCATTATCTTCACCATTGTTAATCTCCCTATCTTCTTCATTCCAAGAGTAACTAAAAGAATTATTATTATTAGACTCGATAGATCATTTTTTAGAATATTCATTATTACAAATCAATCAAAAGATCACAATTTTTTTTTAAAATTAACCCTCTCTGATACCAATTGAAAAATCTCGTTTACTGACTGATTTGCACTAATCGATTTAATTTAAAAAACCAAACGCCGCAAAAAAAAGCTAAGCAATCAAACACACAAGCAGAAAATATAAACAATCATAATCACACATGAGACGACGATTTTTACGTGAAAAATTTTAAACAAGATAAAAATCACGAGACTACTCTAGGTCTAGAAAATTAAACACTATAATATCGTTGGTTATAAGTGAATCTTACAAATCGACATTGAATTCACAACCAAATGTTTGAAAGACTACTCCTGTCGAATTCACGTACACCAACTCCTATGCTTGACTGCCGCTTGAACCCACCACCGGACTTCAATGCTAATGGAATCCTCCACCAGACTTCAAACACTTGAGAATCCTTTCAAGCGACTCTACGAATACGAACAAATTGTTGAGGATTTTGATTGATTTGATGATTGACTTGAACGTACAAAAACTAAAAGATCATCAAGTTGTTGTAGACTAGCTTGCGAGTATGTTGAATAACGTGAAAGGCTTTCTAGCGGCTAGGGAATATAATTATATCAAGGAGGCACCAAAATATAAAATCCTAACTGTCCTATTTATATCCGCACGTCAAAACCATAGCTGTTGCTGTACTTAAAAATAGTCGCGCGTACGGACCGCTCGATCAGTCTTTTAACTGCTTGATCGGTCAAATCTTGTTATCTATAATCTTTTCCGACTTCTGAGATATCGAGAGTTAAACTTGACTGGTCGATCGGTCTATCGAGTGGTCTAACGCTACTTGTAGCTATTTGACATTTTTTGCTCCTTTTTCACTGCGCTGCAATATCAAACCACAACTCCAAAAGAACAAATGTTAAAATATCAATGAATAAAATATAAATAATTTAAATAACAATTTATCATAGATTTGCTAAAATAAAAATAAATTAGACTAGGATCAAAATTCCAAACATATGGTAACAACATGATCATTTGTAATTGGTGCGAACCAAGTATCCAGTACCACATATAAATAAAACCTGGGATATCCTCAGCCCGTCAGATCCAATATCGAACTTAGAGTCACCACCGGATGCCGCTTGCGTATTTTCTCTAAGATGAACCAATTTAGAGTCACCTAGAATACTAAGCCTTCTTCCTAAAACTATTAAAGAGTTATCACGGGCGCGAGGCTGTGGCCTTTTCTCTAGCGACTAAAATCACCTTTGTAGAGTGCATATCCCCTAGACTTTGAATAGTCCTAATATAGAATCCAATAAGTTGCACTACAAAAATATGTATTAAAAGATCTATGTAACATTTGAATAAGTTGCAAATAAATTTTTGAGTTAATTATTAGTTAGTTCTAATTTTAATAGTTGTTTAAGAATAAGTCCCATGCAAAGTTTTAAAATGGGATAGGTGTGGCGTTGGGATTTATGGGTAAAAAATAAGAGAATTCAAAAGATATTTTGAAAAATATTTTAACACCTTGAGAACCAAATCTTGAAAATTTATTTTTATTAAAAATAGAGTGGCCACTTAGTTTTTGAGAAAAACTAAGAAAAACGAAAATGGCTTACTGATCTTGAAAACGAAAACCAGAGAAGAGGGTTCGGGGGCTAAGGTACAAATCGAAGAAGGTGTTAGATACCCCGTTCGCCCAACCATAAAGTTGACCTCTATTAATCATCATGGGTTCTTTAATAGAATTTCTCAAATACATGCAAGTAAAAAAATAGAGGTAAAGAGAGAATATCCAAAATTAAATATAGAAAATACATAAAATATGTACATAGGATTCCAAAATAAATAAGTGTCAAAAAAAAAATCATAAGTCCTATGACATGCAATTTTTATCTAAAGGATACATAAAATACATACTCACATGCAATAATATTGAAACAACGTAACTAACATGATTTGGTTAAAAGAAAAGTATGCTAAAATTACCAATTGTCTAAATACGGATTACACCAAAAATGAACTACACAATAAAGTAATCAAACCCTAAACTAATATATACAATATGCATATTAAAAGTTGTAAGAAACATGTAAAGAGTCCTATGTTAAAAACTAATCAAAATAATAAAATCTAATAACAAACATTTTGAATTAACAAGCAAATATTTAAAATTTTAATTTGAAGAAGAAATAAATAAATAAAAACTTACAAGCCAAAATAAAATGTTAGCAAATACTTATTTAAACTACTAAAAAAAAATCTAACTATTTTATTTTATACATTTTAAGAGAGACAAGAGAAATCAAAAGAAAATTATACTTTAATGATAAAATCTAGTCTAGAAAGCTTTTTATGATTTTTTTGATTTTAACAAAATGAAAGGAAAGAAAAAGAAATAAAAATGGAAATGGAAAAAAATAAAAGAAATGAAAAGAAAAAGGGAGTTTTAATTTTGTTAAAGAAAGAAAATTATAAAGCCATTTAAAGATAGAAATTAACTTAAAAACCTCTTTTGTAATTGATAAAATGAAGAAAAAGAAAGCTAAATATATAAAAATAATAATAAAAAAATAAACACTAACATTACGAGAAAAGAGATACTAAATGGAGCTCTATTAAAGTTATGAAAATAAAAGATTAGAAAGAGAAATTATACTAATAAAAAAAATAAAAGTAAATAGAAAAAGCTAGAAAAAGAAAATTAGGCTAAAAGAAAAATAAAATAGAGCATTAGCATTAGAGGAGAGAAAAGAGAAAAGTAATTAAAGTTACATAACAAAAAAAAAAGTAAACGCTAGGAAAGGATATTACTATTGAATGCTAGAAAAGAAAATGAAATTGAGCATTGGACTAATATTACAAGAAAATAAAAGAAAATAAAATTGAGAGAAATTACATTAGTACTAAAAGAAGTTAAACCGTAAATGAAAATGGACATTAGTATTAAAGAAGAAAAAAAAAGAAATAACAATATTAAATTAACTATTAACTAATCTAGAAAAAAAAGAGAAGAAAAAAATAAAATACTAACAAAAGAAACACTAAAGAATAATTTTCATTAAATAGGTGCAATATTGACAATTGCAACTATTTTTATGTAAGTGCTTTTTATTTTAACAATAATAACATTATTTAATTATTTTGTCAAATTATATTAACACTAATTGATGAGTCTAAATAAAGAAAATAATAAATGTGCTAAGTGTGAATGTGGAGAAATTAATAACTAAACAATTAAAGACAATAACTAGATTATATGAAGCAAAACAAAATCAATTAGGTAAATGAAAGAAATATACAAATTAAGATTGAATTTAACCCGATCACTCCAAAAGAGAAAAAGTGAAGTTTAAAAAGATCGGGGATTTAAACGGGGTACCGAAATTGCTGGGAAATTCTCAAGTTGTAGAATGTGCCTTAACAACTCAACCCTCGGGTGGTGATCCAAGCAGGGCCTCAATGTAGGTGTTGGAGGTTCGAGACTCGGTATCTCGGCAAGACTTCGACGTCGAGGCTCGGAATTGCTCAATTTATCAGCAGAGTCTCTCTCACTCAAAATTCGTACTAAAAACGTACGCTGGGGTACGATATTTATAGAATTCTTCAACGAATGAGGTGTTGCCACATTTTGGAACACGTCAAGCCATTTAGAGTTGGCGGTTGCCATGATGCAAGTTGGCGGTCGCCATGTTTTTGAAAGGTTCTACAAAGTTCTGTGGCGGTCGCCACAATGGAAGCTGGCGGTCGCCATGATGAAAGGTGGCGGTCGCTACTTTTGGCTAGGGTTTCCTCAAAGTTCAATGGCGGACGCCACAATGCAAGTCGGCGGTCGCCTTACTTGGGCAGCAAGTTTCGATGGTTCGTCAAAATTTTATTGGTTTGAAGGTTCCAATTTCAAATACCGAGCTTGGATCACTTTTCGAGGATTGAATGAGCCACTATTCAACTTGTTTTCAATTCGGATTCACCTAAGATTAGGCGGGGTCAAATTGGGGTGTCTACGGTTGCCCCTCTTTGATATAACTTGCATAGAAACGCATGAAGCAAGTTATATCAAAGACCCAAAGACAACAACCATTTGACTGAGCCGTTAATCTTAGGCCACAAACACACAAGCATGCATATGATGTTGGGCGTACTCGAATTTTTATCGAGCTGCTTACGTACCACTTTTGCTGGGATCATACCAGAACATAGTTCATGGGACAAAATACAAAGATGTAATGATAAGAAACATGACGTGGAGGCTAACATGAATAAATGCTAACATGATGCAGATAGGTATAGTGTAATGCAAACACGAGTCAGTTTAAGGTCATAACGAGGACCGAAGAGTCAATTTAGGATCGTGAGTAGGACCGACGAGTCAGTTTAGGGTCATGAGGAGGACCGACTAGTCAGTTTAAGGTCATGAGGAGGACCGATGAGTCAGTTTAGAGTCGTGAGTAGGATCGACGCGTCAGTTTAGGGTCGTGAGTTGGACCGATGAGTTAGTTTAGGGTCATGAGGAGGATCAACGAGTCAGTTTAGGATCGTGATGAGGATCGACGAGTCAGTTTATGGTCGTGAGGAGGACCGACGAATCAATTTAGGGTCATGAGTATGACCGAGGAGTCAGTTTAGGATCGTGAGGAGAACCGATGAGTCAGTTTAGGGTCGTGAGTAGGACCGACGAGTCAGGTTACGGTCGTGAGAAGGACCGACGAATCAGTTTAGGGTCGTGAGTAGGACCAAGGAGTCAGTTTAGGGTTGTGAGGAGGACCGACGAATCAGTTTACGGTTGTAAGTAGGACCGACGAGTCAGTTTAGGGTCGTGAGGAGGATCGACTAGTCAGTTTAAGGTCATGAAGAGGACCGACGAGTCAGTTTAGGATCGTGAGTAGGACCGACGAGTCAGTTTATGGTCCTGAGGAGGACCGAGGAGTCTGTTTAGGGTCGTGAGTAGGACCGACGAATCAGTTTAGGGTCGTGAGGAGGACCGATGAGTCAGTTTATGATCGTGAGGAGGACCGACGAATCAGTTTAGGGTCGTGAGTAGGACCGACGAGTCAGTTTAGGGTTGTGAGTAGGACCAACGAGTCAGTTTAGGGTCGTAAGGAGGATCGACGAATCAGTTTTGGGTTGTGAGTAGGACCGACGAGTCAGTTTATGGTCGTGAGGATGACTGATGAGTCTGTTTAGGGTCGTGAGTAGGACCGACGAATCAGTTTAGGGTCGTGAGGAGGACCGATGAGTCAGTTTATGCTCGTGAGGAGGACCGATGAGTCAGTTTATGGTCGTGAGTAGGACCGACGAGTTAGTTTAGGGTCGTGAGAAGGACCGATGAGTCAGTTTAGGGTCGTGAGTAGCACCGATGAATCAGTTTAGGGTCGTGAGAAGGACCGATGAGTCAGTTTAGGGTCGTGAGTAGGATCGACGAGTCAGACGAGTAAGTTTAGGGTCGTGAGGAGGACCGATGAATCAGTTTAGGGTCGTGAGTAGTACCGACGAGTCAGTTTATGGTAATGAGGAGGACCGAGTAGGTAAACATCAAATTGATAGATTAAGTCAGGATTTAAGAACGCGAGACTTGAAGGTAGGTTTATCGGAAGCGAGACTAAAATGATCGGAGTCAATTTAGGGCCGTGAGTAGGACCAACGAGTCAGTTTAGGGTCGTGAGGAGGACCGATGAGTCAGTTTAGGGTCGTGAGGAGGACCGACGAGTCAGTTTAGGGTCGTGAGTAGGGCCGACGAGTCAGCTTAGGATTGTGAGGAGGACCGATGAGTCAGTTTAGGGTCGTGAGTAGTACCGACGAGTCAGTTTATGATCATAAGGAGGACCGAGTAGGTAAACATCAAATTGATTGATTAAGTCAGGACTTAAGAACGCGAGACTTAAAGGTAGGTTTATTGGAAGCGAGACTGAAATGATCGGAGTCAGTTCAGGGTCGTGAGTAGGACCAACGAGTCAGTTTAGGGTCGTGAAGAGGATCGATAAGTCAGTTTAGGGTCGTGAGGAGGACCAATGAGTCAGTTTAGGGTCGTGAGTAGGACCGAAGAGTTAGTTTAGGGTCGTGAGGAGGACCGAAGAGTCAGTTTAGGGTCGTGAGTAGGACTGACGAGTCAATTTAGGGTCGTGAGGAGGACCATAAGACCGACGAGACAGTTTAGGGTCGTGAGGAGGACCGATAAGTCAGTTTAGGGTCGTGAGTAGTACCGACGAGTCAGTTTATGGTCATGAGGAGGACCGAGCAGGTAAACATCAAATTGATAGATTAAGTCAGGATTTAAGAACGCGAGTCTTATGGGTAGGTTTATCGGAAGCGAGACTGAAATGATCGGAAGCCAAGTTACGACTGAAAACTTTGATTTATTGGAAAAAAAAGATTGCGAATTAAGAGGTCGAGCGAAAATCTAAATATTCGGAATAATCGAAAGTCAAGTTACGGCTTAAAGTTAAATTTGTCGGAGAAAAAAGCTACGAATTAATAGGTCAAGTTAAGACCTTTAAATTCGGGATGAGGCATAAGATAAAAATAATTAAAAGCCAAGTTAAAATTAAATTTATCGAAAAAAAAAATTAGAAAATCTTATAAATTTGAAGAAAATTTTTAGAAAATATTATAAATTTAAGGAAAATTTTAAGAAAACCCTAGAAATTTGCGAAAAATCTTAGAAATTTTAGGAAAATTTTTATTCTTTTTTTTGTTATTATTTTTATTTATTTTTTTTATAAACACTTGGAAAGAAAATTTGCATAGAATGATAGAAATTTGCCTGGTGCACCAGAGCTTAGGGTCACTAGGAATCACGAGCCTAGGGTTAGGGTGTCTAGTTTCTTAGAGCTTGAAAGAAATCGAAGGGTCGTCACTTGCACACGAACCAAGGGTTAGGGCGCCTAGTTTCCTAGGGCTTTGCCTTCAGATATTTTCTACACTTTGCTTGCTTGACTTGTTCTTTATATATTCTCTATCTGTCTTCTTTTACAAGCTGGTCATTATGTCCGAGGCTTCGGAGGTTCTGCCTCCGGGGAGGTGTTGGAGTGGTATGATGCCCTCCCTACTCCTAGCCGGGCTTACATCGATGCCTCCTGCTTTGCTCGCTTCATACCCCTACTGGGTAGGATGAGCAATGATCGGGTATGGTTGATAGCCCTGGCCGAGCGGTGGTGGGATACCACCAACACCTTCCATTTTACTACCTTCGAGGCTACTCTGACGCCTCTGGACTTTGCCCTCATCACCGGCATTTGAGTTGGAGGAGTTTTCATCCCATTCGATCCTACAATTGCGCAGTCTGCTGACTCATTGCTGTATTTCCTTGGGGCTATCCCCGCGCAGATGGACCAGGATCAAGTCAGATACACCTGGTTCTTCGACCGCTTCTGACACTTCCAGTGCACCAAGCCTCGCCACTACAAGTGGGTCGCCTGAGGCTTTCTCATGTATATGTTCGGTACCTCCTTGTTTTCGAACAAGGAGAATACCGTTCACTTACATTACTTGGGTGGCCTGACTCATCTTGATCGGGTCGCTTCGTACTACAGGGGCGGCGCTACTTTGGCTACCCTCTACAGCTTCATGCGTACTTTGCCCCGGTTCCCCCATGAGCTCAGTATTGGGGGATACTGGAGGGTCTGGGAGGTATGACTTAGTTTCTGTAGTTCTTCATCCATTTTTGTTATCTGTTATTTCTGCCAGCTGACATCTTCTTCTTTGTAGTTATAGACCTATGAGTTCCTCGGGCTTCACGTCCCGACGAACTCTGCGGCAGACCCTCTAGTTATTCCCCGTGCAGCCCTGTGGTCCCGTGGGCTGAAGGGGAAGAAAGCCAGAGGGAAGGATCTTGACCGATTATGGGTTTCTTTAAACCGGCTGACCCCCGACCAGGTATCTTTACCATTTAATACACTACTTGCTGTATTATGCTGCTTATTGCGCTATTCACTGTACTGCACTGCACTGTTCTCCATTTCGTTCACTGCACTGCACTGGGCACTGATTACTGCACACTGTTCATCATACTGTATGTTTTACTGTTCTTTGCATCGTACTGTATCTTGAACTGTTGCAGGTCCACTGGGATGTCTAGAGAGGTATAGAGGATCGGGCCGGTGCGGATCTGATGCGCAGTCTCGACACTGCTGCGAGGCGTATCCTCCTGGATGGCCCATTGCGGTGGGAGTACTATCTGGGAGAGCAAGTAATTCGCCAGTCGCTCGACCTGGATAACTTCTGAATCCCATTGGTTCCTCCGGCTTGTATGCGTCGGACTAAGGATCTAGGCCGGGTCGACCTTCTGCTGGAGACAGTGGGGACCCCGGCTACGGAGCTGCTCATAGCAGAGGGAGATTATACGGCCTGGGCCCGGGCTCACTTGATGGGACCGCTAGGAGCCGACCCGGTTGCCCCAGGAGGCAGAAGACGAGAAGAGGCACCAGAGACTGCGGGTATTGGGGCTGTTAGTGCTGGAGCTGCTGCTGCTGATGCTGGTCCGGCTAGTAGAGATGTTGGTCCGGCTGGTGGAGCGAGGGTTGGGAGAGTCAAGATACCCTGGACTGTATCTTCCTTCGTAGACGGGTATGCTTTCAACATTCCTACCCCGGTTCCTCTAGCTCTGGAGTTCCAGCCAGAGCATGCTCAGGTTTGACCCTTTTCTCACTATTTCTTTTTCGCCCTTCTTTATTCGTAGATTACTCAGTTCTACTTTATTTTTCAACAGACGGATCAGGCTTAGCTGGATCATCTCATGCTGGTGATGAGTGGCCTGCGGACCCTTGTTCGCCAGCAGGATGCTTCTTTGCATGCAGCTAGGGTTCCTTTTGCTCCTTGGCCGGTAAGTGTTTGTCCTATTTGATCTTTTTGTTTCTTCTTTGTGTTGTTTGCTTATTTTTTTTGTCTCTTTTAATAACCACCTGTAGCTGCTGCTGTTCCACCCCCTGCTCTTACTCCTGCCCCAGTTCCAACACGTGGTCGTGGGTCTCGTGCTTCCTCTCGAGCTTGTTCTAGAGGGTCGGTTTCGTCTGCTCGGAGCTGATCCAGAGTTATTTCTTCTTCCAGCAGCGGCGATGGTGATGACTTCGATAGACTCTTCAAGGATGACAGCTCGGAGGAGGCTGGCTCTTCCCAGCGAGTTCGCTCCAAGCATACATGTGTGTGAGAGAGAGAGAGAGAGAGAGAGAGAGAGAGAGACCCACATTTATTTTGATGGGCCTGCGTGCCTTGCTCTGACATTTTTACATACATTTTATCAGCTTCATGGGCCTGTGTGCCCCATCTTGACTTATTTACATACATTTTATCTGTTTCATGGGCCTATGTGCCCCTTTTGACTTACTTGATCCATGGGCCTGCGTGCCCCAATTTTTCTGTTGGTTATTGGGCTTGAGTGCCCCAGTATTACTTTGCTACTTTTTGATGCACTTTGGGCCTTCGTGCCATTTCATTATCTGCTTATCCGTCTGCTATATGGTTTTCTCTTATTTACTGCTCAAACTACCTTAGGTGCATAGTTCAGATGTCACAACTAATACAGATCACACAAACTGAAAACTACCCCACACTCGCCATGTTCAAACATGGCGGTCGCCATAATATAACATGGCGATCGCCACTTTCCCAATATATTTACTTGGCGGTCGCCCGTTTTGACATGGCGGTCACCTGGTCGAAGGAATGATGTCACTGTACTATTCTTTTTAGAGTTAGCGACCGCCAGTTCCAAGATAGCGGTCGCCACATTGATCGTGCCTTTTACAGAAATTTTGATTTCCCTCCCTTCCTAGCCTTATAAATACAGTCCTGGAGACCCCATTTTCTGTTGCTCGAACTCATATGGCTAATCCCCTTTCTTCATGGATTGAGGAATTCTCTCATATCGAACGTTTGAACTTCGCTCCCTTTGGCCTTAATGCCTTTTTTTCATTGAGGACTGTGAAGATTAACGGACCTTTATTGATAGCAGCTGAATAATTGTGGGATTTGCAGTCTCACGTCTTTCGGTTCAGTCTCGAGGAACTATGTCCAACTGTAGAGGAGTTTGTCGCCATCTTGGACTTGACTCCGCGGAGTTCCGTTGTTGTCCCCACTCCCTTTCTCTCTGTTCGGCAGCAGGTGATGCACCTCTGCGGTCTGTCTAAGATGGAGGCTTCTCATCTGATCTCGGGTGACTGTCTCGACATTCCATGGCTTATTGAGAAGTTACATCCTACTTGTGACCTCAGCGATCTAAACTTTCAGCTGCGGCGCCGTTATACACTTTGCTTCTGCCTCCTTACCCAGTATCTGCTTATCCCTTCTGATGGGCGGGTTAGTTGTGTCCTGGTTGACATTACTGGCCAAATGTGGATGGGGAAAGACTTCGTACCCCTGGTTTTGGCTGAGACACTGCTGGGCTTGGACGCTGTTCATCGTGGCGAAACCACCACCTTTGCTGGAAGCCCTTTACTTCTCCAGATGATCTTAACATCTTCCTTTGTATCAAGTTCTCTGTTACACTGCAAAGTCTTTCTCTTACTATTCTAACTCTTGCTACAGATCTAGCTGATGGAGAAGGTGAACCTTATACAAAAGCCTCCCACTGATAGACACAATGCCGCTGCTTTCCTTTACCGTCCGCGTTATTAGATATGTGACACTGAGGCATCTTTGCGACAATATTTTTCCTCTCTGACCGGTTCAGACATTACCTGGCAGTGCCCTTGGTGGCGGATTCCTGCTATGACTCTGACCGCTATGGATCATCCTGGTGTGCTGCTTGTTGGCCTACATCAGACTACCTTTTATTACCCCCATCGGATTACGCGACAGTTCGATCGCAGTCAGACCACCTTTTCCAGCATTCGCGATCATCTGTTCTCATCTACGCTGCAGGCTCCATTTCTAGCACAGTATCGAGATGCCTGGCCATCTTGCTCATTGATGGAGATGTACGAGTTGCAGTGTCCCAATCTCTCTGCTAAATACAAGACATAGTTGACACAAGATAGGGAGAAGAAAGACAGAGAAGAGGGAAAACAAGTGGCAAAGAGGAGGAGGATTTAAGAACCTCCGCTTTGTTTTGAAAAATTTCACAGCTTTCTTTGTTGGTTTGTAGAGTTTGGGACTTGCGTGCCCTCCCTTTATTTAAAAATTTTGTAGTCTTGCTTAAAAGTAATGAAAAACTTACACTTCATGTTTCTTGAATGTCTTTATTATCAAAATCTAAAAATTAATTTGTATTGGTCTTACTTAGATTCAAAGATAGTTAAAAACAAAGAATGCGGCCGGATTTCTTAAAAGAAGTTACCTATGTATCCAAAAAGGTAGAATCAGGTCTTAACGTAGTTCGGGCTCGATTTTCACTCGGGTATTGACGCTTTCCTTTTGTAATGCCCTAACTTTTGCCAAGCTCGCCCTTTCGGGTTTTCGGCCTTGCGGGTTGCTCTGACTTTTGCTTCAGTTGCCTTTTTGGTTTTCAACTCAGCGAGTTTTTATTTTTATTTTATTTTATTTTTATCTCAGGTATAGTATTTTTTGAGTTGATCAAGGTTAACGGGAGTGGAGAACGCATTGCCATCCAAGTCCATGATAATGACTGCACCACCAGTCATGATGGTTTTGATGAGAAATGGTCCGGACCAATTTGGTTTAAATTTGCCCCTTGGGTCGAAGATAGGAGCTCTGATTTTCTTAAGGACCAGATCTCCTTCTCTAAGATCCCGGGTCTTGACCATTTTATGGAATGCTCGAGCTATCCTTCTCTGGTAACCTTGTACATAGAATAGGGTATGTAGTATTCTTTCATCAAACAAGAGCAATTCTTCCATCCGGTTCCTCTGCCATTCTGCTTCTGAGATATTGAACTCAGCCACTACCCTTAGTGAAGGAATTTCCACCTCAATGGGCAGCACGGCCTCCATCCTATACACTAGAGTGTATGGCGTTGTTCCTGTTGAAGTTCGAATTGACATTCGGTATCCCCAGAGTGCAAATGGTAGATGTTTCGGCCAATCTTTGTGTGAGTTGATTATCTTTTGCAGAATTTTTTTGATGTTCTTGTTTGCTGCCTCTAGTGCCCCATTGGTTTGCGGTTGATATGGCGAGGACTTATGAGCCACTATCCGGTATTCCTCGAAAAGTTTCAGAACCTCTCCTTAGAAATGTGAGCCGTTATCCGAGATAATTTCATGCGGTACCCCGTATCGACAAATGATGTTTTGCCTGATAAATTTAGCGACATGAGAAGCCTTCAATACTGAGTAAAAAGCTGCTTCCACCCACTTGGTGAAATAGTCGATGGCTATGAGAATAAACTCATGTCCATTGGATGCCTTCGGGGTTACTCTTCCAATTATGTCAATCCCCCATACTGAGAACGGCCATGGTGACGTCAGGTTGTATAGCTGAGACAGGGGAACGTGCATGAGGTTTGCGTGAATCTGGCACTTATGGCACCTCCGCACAAACTGTATACAGTCTGTCTCCATTGTCATCCAAAAGTATCCTTGTCTTAGGATCTTCTTGGCTAACATGTTA
>JAOTRH010176412.1:0-12177 GCA_034768845.1 Heliamphora exappendiculata | reverse complement strand
CTTTGTCGCGATTTACTTGATCGGGGGCGCCTGGATAGTCGTGACTCAAGGGCACGTAGGCGGCAATTCCCCGTTCCAGCCCGAATGACACGCCCACGATTTCAGCCTGCATGTAGTCGAGGCTGGTGGTTTCGGTGTCGAATGCGAAGAGGTCGGCCTTGCTGAGCTGCGCGATCCAACGCTCCAGGTCTTCCCAGGAGGTGATGGTTTCGTATTTGCGCTCGACGCCTTCGAGGGGTGAGGGCGCGCCGGGTGGCAGGCGGCCTGGGGCGGTGGGGAGTGGGTTTGCGCTTGCGGTCCCTGCGGTGCTGGAGCGTGGGCTGGTGGCGCTGGCTTCGGGAGCTGCCGCGGCGTCGCCGTTGTTGGCTGCGGCGGGAGATGCATCGCCGTCCACCTGCCGCAACAGCGAGCGCAACTCATAGCGCGTGTACAACTCACGCAACTTCGCATTGTCAGGCGGAGTCGGCGCGAGCTGATCATGCGCGAGGGGCAACTCCAGATCCGTGTGAATTGTGGCGAGCTTCTTCGACAACTCCAGTGTCTGCAGCCCCGCACGCAGGTTTTCGCCGACTTTGCCTGTAATCTCAGAAGCGTTGCTCACGAGATTGTCGAGCGTCTGGTACTGATTGAGCCACTTGGCCGCAGTCTTCGGTCCGACTTTCTCAATACCGGGAATGTTGTCCGAGCTGTCGCCCACCAAGGCGAGATAGTCAATGATCTGCTCGGGAAACACATCGAACTTGGCTTTCACGCCCGCGCGATCCATCGTTGAATTGCTCATGGTGTTGATGAGCGTGATGGACTCATTGACCAACTGAGCCATGTCCTTGTCGCCGGTGGATATGAGCACCGACTTGCCCGCTTGCGCGGCCCGGCAGGCGAGCGTTCCGATCACGTCGTCCGCTTCGACACCTTCGATGCGAAGGATGGGCAGCCCCTGGGCGCGAATGATTTCCAGCAATGGGTGAATCTGCGAGCGCAGATCGTCCGGCATCGGCGGCCGATTCGCCTTGTACTCCGCAAACAGCTCGTCACGAAAAGTCTTTCCCGAAGCATCAAAGACCACCGCGATGCATTGCGGCTGATAGTCCTTCACGAACTTCAGAAGCATGTTCAACACGCCGTATACGGCGCCCGTCGGCTCACCACGCGAGTTGGTGAGCGGCGGCAGGGCGTGAAACGCCCGATAGACATAAGATGAACCGTCAACGAGTACCAGGTCTGGGGAAGTGGGCATGGGATCGGCCAACGCGGGGGGAGATCGATTATAACGAAGCGGCATGGCTTTTGCCGTCAACGGCGGCGGCCCTCGCGCGCTTTGTAGGCAGCCCCTCAATGAAGGAGCCCTAACGTGCTGGAGAAGCCTTCTCCTGCAATTGCCGCCAATCGATTTGGCCTCGGTGCCAAACCGGGCGAATTGGCCCAGATTGGCTCTCAGACCCGGGACTGGCTGCTGGCGCAGCTCTCCGGCTCTGCTCCGCTGGTGACCGGACCTGAGCTTCACAGCTCTGCGGAGACGTTGGCACGCGGGCTGGAGGTGCGGCGTGAATTACGCGCTGCGAAACGCGCCGCCGCTGAGGACAGGTCGGACTCTGATAGCAAAGCGAACGCCGTTGCCGCCGTCATGAAGATCGGCCAAGTCTACCGGCCGATCTATGTCGCTGAAGCCACTGCGCGGTTTCGTCAAGGTGTCAGCACGGATCGCCCGTTCGTCGAACGTCTCACCTATTTCTGGACAAACCACTTCGCGGTGTCCATAGACAAGAATCTGGTGCTCGGACTCGCCGGGAGTCTCGAGCGCGAAGCGATTCGCCCCAATGTGCTCGGTCACTTTTTCGACATGCTGCTGGCTGTTGAGCGGCATCCTGCGATGTTGTTGTATCTCGATAATCACTTGTCTGTCGGCCCGAGCTCGCGTGCCGCCGGGTTGCTCGCGCGGCGCAAAGGCGCCCAGCGGCGTGTTGGGATAAACGAAAATCTCGCGCGCGAAACGCTCGAGCTGCATACGCTCGGTGTGGGTGGCGGTTATTCGCAGGCCGACGTGACGACGTTTGCCCAAGTGATTACGGGCTGGTCAATTGGTGGCGATGGGGGTGGCCGTTTCGCACGCGGCGAGCCCGGCGAGTTTGTGTTCCGCCCCGAGGTGCACGAGCCCGGTGTCAAGGTCGTGCTGGGGAAGCGCTATGCCGACACGGGTTATGATCAGGGAGTCGCCGTGCTCCGCGATCTGGCAGCCAAGCCCGCCACTGCCCACTTTATTGCCACCAAACTCGCTCGGCACTTTATTTCAGATGATCCGCCGCCTCGCGCAGTTGAGCGTCTTGCGAATGCATTTCTGTCGAGCAATGGGCATCTCCCGACGGTGTATCGCGCGCTCATTGATTCGTCAGAAGCTTGGAGTGATCCGCTTACGAAGTACAAGACGCCGAGCGATTACATCCTGTCTACATTCCGGGGCCTGGAGTTACCCGCAGATGCGAAGCGCGCAGCCATCACTTCGTTTGAAGTGATGGGTCAGCGAACGTACAGCCCCGGTTCGCCAGCCGGATGGCCGGATCGAAGTGCGGACTGGGATGGCGCGTCCGCGCTCATCAAACGCATTGAATGGGCGGACGCTGTCGGTCAGCGAGTCGGTTCGCGGTTGGATGCGAAGGCGATTGCGCCTCAGTTGCTGGGTGACAATCTGGCGGCTCCAACGCGCACTGCAATTGCGCGCGCTGCCAGCGGGGCGCAGGCGATTACGTTGATGTTGTCTGCGCCGGAGTTTATGCGGCGATGAAGATGTTGGCTCCACAGGCTCTGCCGCCCCTGCTGGCGCTGCTGCCCCTGCTGGCGTTGCCGCCCCTGCTGACGTTGCCGCCCCTGCTGACGTTGCCGCCGGTACCACCGACTTTGCTGCCCCTGCTGGCCGCTGGCTCCGTGCTCCGCGCCGGTTCCGCGTGTCTCGCCATTGGAGGACGCCATGAAGCGCCGTGATTTTCTGCAAGCCGGGGCGTTGGCGCTCGGCAGTACCTTCCTGACATCCCGCCTCGCGTTCGCGCGCACGGGATCTTCCAAGTCGCGGTTTGTCTTCATCATCATGCGCGGCGCCCTCGACGGCCTTGCCGCCGCCCCGCCCTACGGTGATCCTGACTACGCTGGTCTCCGCCGAGAGCTCGCGCTCAAGGCGCCCGGCACGCCGGGCGGCGCGTTGCCGTTGAACGGCCTTTTCGGGTTACACCCCAGCCTTGGATTCCTACACGATTCATACGCCGCGCATGAGCTGGTGGTCTTCCACGCTATCGCCAGTCCCTATCGTGAGCGTTCGCATTTTGATGGCCAGGATGTGTTGGAGAATGGCAGCTTGCAGCCTCATGCCGTCCAAACCGGGTGGCTCAACCGCGCGCTCGCGTCACTTCAGACGGGGCACGAAAAGGAGCTAGGCGTGGCGTTGGGTCAAAATGTACCGCTTGTTATGCGCGGCCCGGCATCCGTGACGTCGTGGTCACCGTCGAAACTCGCCGCGCTCGACGAGGATACGTTGGATCGCATTACTGATTTGTATGCGGGGGATCCACTGTTGGCTTCGCGGCTCGCGGATGCGCTTGCTGCGAACGCTATTGCCAATGCTGCCGGTGATGCGGGCGCTGCCGAGGCCGCCGATGCCGGTTCGGCGATGACCAGCGCTGCTGCGCCGGCTGCGGCGGACCCGACAATGACCAGTACCGCTGTGCCGGTCCCCGAACGCCCGACGATGCTCGGCGCGGCTACTCCAGACGACGCCATGCGAAGTGCTGGCGCAACCCCCAGCAACCAACCACTCCTCCAGCGCGCCAAACCCGCTCGCTACACTGAAGTCGTGCACGCCGCGGCAGGATTCCTCCGCCGTGATGACGGCCCGCAGGTGGCCGTGTTTGACACAACCGGTTGGGACACCCACGCCAACGAAGGAAACGCGGAAGGCCAACTCGCCGGCCGCTTGGCGGCCCTCGACGCGGGCCTGCGTACGCTAAAGGACGAGCTCGGTCCAGCGTGGTCCGACACCGCCGTACTGCTCGCCACTGAGTTTGGGCGTACCGCCGCAACCAACGGCACGCGCGGAACTGATCACGGCACTGCCACGGCTGCATTTCTGTTGGGTGGGGCGGTTCAAGGTGGGCGAGTGTTGGCGGATTGGCCGGGTCTCTCTTCCCGCGCCTTGTATCAAGGCCGTGATTTGAAACCGACTGCGGATCTGCGGTCGGTGCTCAAGGGCGTTCTTTCCGAGCACCTGCTGGTGCCGCCGAGTGCGTTGGAATCCGCTGTATTTCCCGGAAGCGCTGATGCGCGGACAATCAAGGGGTTGTTTCGCGCGTGACCGATTTGAGTGACCGCTGCGTTACCGCCTTGCCTACGCCTCAACGGCGTTTGGGCGTCTGCGGATTCTGCGAGTTACTCTGATCGTTCTTGTCAGTCGACTGTTTCCCGCCCGTCGCCTGAGTCGCGGGGCCCGCGTCCTGCTTGAGCGTCCCCGACGGCGTCGACTCTGACGTCGTGGTCGACGGCAGCGTCGTAGCATCCGGCGGCGACGTTGACTGATTCGTCGATTGGGGCGGAGGGGGCGCGGTCCCAGCGGGACGCGTGACTACGGTGCCGTTACGTGGCGGAAGGTACAGCGGGCCCTTCTGCCCGCACGCGGCAATCAGGCCCAGAGGCAGAGCACCGCTCAGACACGCGAGAAGCCAGCTCAGCAGCGTCGCGGCTCGCGTGCGCAATGGTTTCATGCTCCTACCGCCCGCCGGTCACGCAGGGCCAGCCAGCCGCGGACGATCCTGTAGATCACCCAAAGTCCCACCAGAGCCAGGCCACCGTACAAGGTGGCAATACCGATTAAAACCAACATCAGGGGCAGAGAAAGCGCAAAAATAATCAGCACCCACAACAAAGCGAACCAGAACGTCCGGATCTGCCAGCTGAAATGTGACTCGAGAAATGTCCCGCGGGCGTCCGCCTGCCGCGCGTAATTCATGATCACGGCAATAATCGATGGAATTCCGAAAATAAAGCTTCCGACAATCGTCACAGCGGACGTCAGGCCAATCAACACCGACAGCGAATGCAGGGCGTAGATGACATTCGTATAGGACACCAGCGAAGGATCGACTTCACGGACGGGAACGGTCACGCTGGGGTTTGAGCTATCGGCCATGGGCTCACTATAGCGTCATTTTTATGGCACGCCAGCCGGCTTGTCGACGACGGCCATGGTCAGGCGCGAAACGCATACGAGGCGTTCCTCTTCATCGCGGATCTCGATGTGCCAGACGTGACTGCGCTTTCCGATATGGAACGGACGAGCGGTCGCGGTCACCGTTCCGGAGGACACCGGACGCAAGTGGTTGGCGTTGATCTCCTGTCCCAGGCAGACATATTTGTCTCTATCAATGCAAAGAGTGGCCGCTACGCTCCCCACCGTCTCGGCCAGCGCCACCGATGCACCGCCGTGCAGAACGCCCATCGGCTGATGCGTTCGGGGTCCTACGGGCATGGTCGCTCGGAGGTAATCAGGTCCGATTTCAGTGACACGAATACCGATTGTATCGGCCAGCGTTTCGCGCGAATGTTCTCGAAGTTGCTCGACTGAAGTCTGGGTGCGCCAAATATTCATGGCGCGTAGTCTACCGCTACCCTTCTGCCCGCGCCCGAACTAGGAGCCTTCTATGACCGAATACGTATTCGTTCCGCCCCCGGTTCCGAGCGTCGCGATCGCTGGCAGTAAGCAGCGTTTCCCCGTGCATCGGATTTATTGCGTAGGACGCAATTATTCGGAGCATGTGCGCGAGATGGGCAGTGATCCCAAGGAGCCGCCCGTGTTTTTCACGAAACCGCCGGACGCAATTGTCGCCAGCGGAATTGCGGTGCCGTATCCGACGCGGACGGAGAACTTCCACTATGAGGTTGAGCTGGTCGTAGCGGTAGGTGGCGCGGGACGCAGTATCGCTGCAGCACAGGCACTCGACCATGTATTTGGGTATGCCGTCGGTAACGACTTGACGCGCCGTGACCTGCAGGGAGCATCCAAGAAGAAGGGGCAGCCGTGGGATACCGGAAAGGCGTTCGATGCGTCGGCTCCCATCGGCGCCATTCGCCCGGCATCATTGGGGCATGTGGAGCGCGGCCGCATCTGGCTCAAGGTGAATGGTGAGGCCAAACAGGATTCTGACATCAGCGAAATGATCTGGAGTGTTCGCGAGATCATTGCCGAGCTCTCTACTTTTTTCGAGCTGCGGGCCGGAGACCTGATTTACACAGGTACACCGGCCGGAGTCGGTCCAATCAAACCAGGCGATCGGATCGAATGCGGCATTGACGGCCTGGAATCACTGACCAACACCATTGTTGATACTGCTACCAAATGAAGCTTTACAACTATTTTCGCAGCTCCGCGGCCTATCGGACCCGGATTGCCTTCAATCTGAAAGGCGTGCAGCCCGAAACCGTCGAGGTGGATTTGCGCGCGCCCGCGAGTGACCAACAGAAGCCGGAGTACCGCGCGCTCAATCCGCAGGCTCTGGTGCCGGCGCTGGTTGTTGAAGACACTACTATTGCGCAATCGCTTGCGATTATTGAGTATCTCGATGAGATGTACCCGGATCCTCCGCTAATGCCTCGCTCGCCGGTCAACCGCGCACGTGTGAGGGCGATGGCGTTGGCAGTGGCGTGCGATATGCATCCGCTCAACAATCTGCGCATCCTCAACTACCTGCGTTCGCCGCTCGGTCACGACGAGGAGACAGTCAACGCCTGGTACCGACATTGGATCGCGGTTGGATTCGGTGGGCTGGAGCAGGAGGCTCGTCGCGCGACCGGGGACGGGCGTCATATGTTTGGACAGTCAGTCACCATCGCCGATATCTATATCGTTCCACAGATGTATAACGCGCGACGGTTCAAATGCGATGTTGAACCGTATCCAACATTGCGCGCGATTTGCGCTCACCTGGAGTCGTTGCCCGCGTTCGCAAAGGCGGCGCCCGAGGCCCAGCCGAACGCCTCCTAGTACGGCATGGTGGGACTTGCAGCGGGGGAACCCACACTCAGTCCATGCGTTGGATGAGTAGTGAGGTTCCTCGATGGTGGAGCGTCAATGTCCACGTCTACCAATTCCCAGCACCTCGTCCATATGGCCAACGACATTGGCAATTTTTTTCGTGCCAATCCCGATCACAATGCGGCCGTGGTGGCGATTTCCAATCACCTGAAGAGCTTTTGGACGCCCAAAATGCGCCAGAAACTCATCGCCGACATGGATGGGATCGATGAGGACCTCGATGAGTTGCCGCGTGAGGCCTTGCGCTTGCTCCGAGAGCACCCCGACTTCAAGGCGAAGCAATACCCCGAGGGTGGCCCCGAAGGGGGTGGTGACGCGGGCTAGCGAACGCGCGACAACACGCGAGGCTCGAGGAGGCGCCTCCAGTTGTTGCAGATGATGACCGGACGGTGTTCGCCTATCCTGTAGGGACGGGAAGCGGCGGGATGTGGGGTAGTGCGCTCGTCAGCTAAACATAACTGCTCGGAATCCGAATGGTGCGTCGCGCCAATGCACCATCATCGAGCTTGAAAAACGATCAAATCGATTAGACTTTCGTTCCGCCCAAAAATGCCATGACTTCTTCACTCCTCAGTTTCAGGCCGCAGATCAATTAATCGCTGCGGCCGGGTGCCGCCGTTCTTACTGCGAGCCAACAGCTCGCTCTGCAGTAGCTCGTCGTCGCCGCATTTGATGCTGAGGATCTGCGCATGCTCCGCAAATTCATCCGGCGAGATCGACCCATGGCCAGCCTGTCTGCCTGCGTCCCGGTCCGGACAATGTGGTTTGATTATGCAATCACCACCGACGGGCATCACATTCAAAATCGATATATTCACCATGCGGGAGGGGGCGTCTATGTAGCCCCCGAACAATACCAGCAGCGCCGCTCGCGGACCGGCAGTCGCTCCATCACCAACAACCCACCGCATTCGCGACATCCAGTGAGTTTGAGTTGATCGCCGCTGCTGAGTGCGGTGGCCAGAAACACCGAATGTTCGAACGATATCTTCGATTTGGGAATCGTGGTTCGAAACAGCTCAAATGCACTACAGAGTTTCTCGCCGCGGTTGACCGTGGGCAGCGCAGCCGCCAGTTCGGGACTGGGCGTCACGGGTATCACGCCGTGCAGACACAACAGGCTGGCAAGTTGGGCGGACTCCCATTGCACGCGATGCGATCGCATGAAATAGGCCACCTGATGAGGTGATTTGCCTCGATGGCGCGGCACGAAGTCCGCGCTGCGGCTCATATATGAGCGGTAGAGATTGCGGATGCGGTCGTCCGTCAGGCCCGTCCACGCTCGTATTGTTTGGGTGCGCGCTTCGTGGCGCAGGAATCTGAGGGCCAAGTCGAGACTCAGTCGTTCACGGTCGTAGCGATCGTCCGATATTCGCATATAACACTCCCTGTGTAATCGTTCGCGGTTACCAGGGCAAACTTAGCTTGCCCTGCAATCTATGTAGGCACCGGCTCTTTCCCGTTTGCCTGATACGCAAGCTGCCTACGCGTGAAATGCTAGAGTTCATCAGGAAAATCAGTGCCTTACGGAAATTCGTACGGTGTGAGGCAGTTAGAGACTCAGCCGCTCACGATCGCAGCGATCGTCCGATATTCGCATGGCACTTCCTCTGTGCTGCCGGTGTGCGCGCAGTTTTGTCAAGAACCTCGCGAAACGCAACTCCGACAAACTGCTGTCTTTCGGTAGAAACACAGACTGTTCCGTGACAGCACACCTGTCTCGTCAGCTGCCGATGGCAAACCGATCGGGACAACCTCCCGCGCGGCGCTGCGACCAATTCAACTCGCGAAGCGGAGTCAACACCCCGGCACAATGTTAGCTGTCAGCTGACTCAATGACGGCGGAAAACCTGACCGAGCAGTGGCCGCACGGCCTTTTGCGGAAAAGCGCCCAAGAATGCCGGGTTTCAAATTTCCTGCTGTCGACTACATTCCAGGTTGGATCCAATAACAACGGCAAGGGAAATGTCATGTGGCAGAACAACGATGATGCAAAAGGCTCTGATGGAAAACTCAACATGGGGTCGCGACCCGCGGCCGGTCAGGATGTCTTTGGAATGCTGGCTGAGTTGAATGAGCAGTGTCTGGCGCTGCTGGCCGAGCAGGCCATGAATCCGTTGGGATCGGCGCCCCTGTTATTCAGGGAACCCCTGGACTTATGGCGCCAACTTGATGCAACTTCGCGGCGACGGGCCGCGGCCTGCCCCTACCTGTTGATGGATGCGGGGTTCTGCGACCCCTATCGGTGGCAGTGGCTGAGCGACCAACATGCGAATGCCCGCTCGGGAGTGAAGGACACCCTGCGCTCTCCCGTCATATTCGGCAGATTTTTCACGGTTCCGAGCCTGACCCAGGTGGCACGCAACCTGTTCACGACCGCCTGGTACATCGCGCAGTCGCATCCCTTGGGGGCGCCGTTATTCCTGGGGATGCCGAGCTATTGTGTGGCGGTGTTGCGCACCTGTTCGCTCATGCAACTGACGGATCTCGCGGACCAACACGCAAGTTGGTTGCGGCCCCGTTGGTCCGGCCGGCCGAAAGTCTGGCGCGACCTGTTGGAAGCCGGCATCGTGGGCGACCCGGAGGCGCTGCAGATGGCGCGTCTGCATGGCGTGCAATTGTTGGCCATGGAGTTGCGGGCGTTGGATCGGTTGAAGATGAGAGGACAGCAGCGCGCCGCGAAGTGATTACAGCGGATTGAGCCCGCAATTATGTTTACTCACAGGCTGCAAATCGCCGCAATCGGTGGTGGAGTTGATAATTATGTAAATTAAATGCGTGCACGCAATACAGCCGAGCGGCCCTGGATCTGGGGTCGTTGTGACGGCTCACTGCGGGTTATGGCACGCGACGGGAGTCCTATTGCCTGAAGCGGCGAGGCCGTGCCAGGGGCGCGGACGATGGAGTTCGCTGTTGGTTGTTTGCCACGGGGCCATGCATTAGGGCGATGTCGGTGTGGCAGCCAGGCGGCGCGAGTTTCGATGGTGGCGGGGCCAACGGCGCGTGCTGCCCGTGGAGCAACACCACCGCCGATACCACGGTGTCAAACACCGGAAAACCCGGGTTACAGCACCCCAGCCAACACCGGAACCCACTCCAACTTCCGTGCCCTCGCACTCACGAAAGCACAGCAACCCCTCGCAAAAATGCGAGCCGAGGCGCCCATACCCCAACAATCAAACTCCGAGCCGGCCCCGCTCGCGCAGTTTCATGACAAACGCCGCTACTGTTGTACCCCGAGGATCCCCACCACGATCCCGCTGATTTCCGAAATCCGCCCGCGCCACCACACCCCGGCATTGCTGGGTACCGGCTTGCCGTCCGTGCTGTAGAAGCGCGCGTTCTGCAAGTGCACGAACTGCGGCACGGGGCGATCCTTCTGGTTGGGATCGCTGGGGTAGGCGGATTCAAACGTCGCGAACATCTTGCGCATCTGCTCCGCGAGGTCGGGATTCTGGCCGAGCCCGCCGAGGATCTGCTCGCCCGTGGCCTCGAAGTAGGCCTTGCCGCTCACGAGGTAACCTGACACCAACAGTCCACTCACCTGCAGCGTTACACCGAAACTCAAGGGCGCCACATTGGCGACATTCACCAGGGACTGGATGAACCAATCATGTTGTGCGCTGAGCGGAGCGGCAACGGCGTCATCTTTCATACAAACCTCGCTAACTTACAACGAGCTGAACACTTTCTTGATCAGGGAGCTCGCCTGTCCCAGGGGGTCCTTGCGAATGGCGCGCTCCTCTTCGGCAATCTCGCCGAACAGGCCATCCAGCGCTCGCGCCGTCACATAGTCGTTGAGGTTGGCGTCCTCGGACTTGATGAGACCGACCTGCGCTGCCTTGCCCGCATACTGATCATACAGGGCGCGCAGTTTGAGTTTCTCGGTTTGCTTGGCCACGATGGGCTTGAAGCGGGCGGTGAGCTGGGAGGTGGTGGCCTTGCGGAAGTAGTCCGTGGCCGAAGTTTCGCCGCCCGTGAGGATGCCCTTGGCGTCCGCGACCGACATCCGCTGGGCCGCCTGTTTGAACACCGGCTTGGCATCTGCCACGGCCATTTCGGCCGCATGATTCATGGCCTCCTTGAGTTGGTCCGCATCCCCCGACATGCCAATCATGCGCAAGGCCCGGTCCGCCTTCTCCAGTCCGGAAGGCAGCGGAATCGTGTACTTCGGATTATTCAAAAAGCCATTCGGCGCGCCGAGCTGGGCAATCGCCTTGTCGATGCCCTGCGATATCGCGGCTCGCATGCCACCAGCGGCATCCTTGGATGACACCGCATCCAGCGTGCCGGCCGCCTGACTCGCGCCAAACGCAGCCAACAGGAGCGAGGCCGTGATGAGCCGCCAACGCCAACGTTGGCTCCCAACGCGGGCGACTGGGAAATTACGCGGTGCCGTGGTGGCGTCCCGGTGGAGGGCTGGACTCATTGAGTGCGGCATCGAAGTCTCCGGGCGTTTGTTTGCATGGGTATTCGCCGCTGCAGAGTATGGGTCAGATCGCAGTGCAGCAGTGCGGTCGCAATGACCGCAGTATCCCTTGACCGCACGTGCATTAATATGCACAATAGCGACCCTTTTATGCGCTTGATTATGCATAGTGCTTACGGATACTCAACAACACGACCGTCGTAGCGCCATTGTGCGCATCCTGCGGGCGGGCTTTGTCCGCAAGCAGGAAGACCTCGTGCGCCTGTTGAAGAAGGAGGGGCACGAAGCGACCTTCAAAAAAATATCCGTGACGAGTGAAGTCGAAGTACAGAAAGCAGTAGCAGAAGCGCATGCTCATTTCGGACGCATTGATATATTGATTAACAACGCGGGCATCACGCGCGACCGAACTCTGCTCAAGATGTCGAAGCAGGAATGGGACGATGTGATCTCCGTAAACCTTACGGGTGTGTTCAACTGTACACAAGCAGTGGCACCGATTATGAAAGAACAAAATTACGGGCGCATCGTGTCGGCTTCGTCCAACGTAGCAATACGTGGCAACTACGGGCAGACCAATTATGTTGCGACTAAATCGGCCATCATTGGTGTAACGAAAGTGTGGGCGATGGAACTCGGCCGCTTCGGCATCACTGTTAATTGTATTGCTCCGGGATTT
>JAOTRH010176401.1:0-12177 GCA_034768845.1 Heliamphora exappendiculata | reverse complement strand
AGTATCAGTCTATACCCAGTGCCTATGACATGATTATGAACCTCAAAGAAATATTTAGGGATCAAAATCGTGCAGCTAGACAGCCCATGAAATCTCTAATGAGTACAAGCATGGCTGAAGGCATCCTAGTTAGGGATCATGTTCTGAAGATGATCAGTCTTCTGAGTGAACTGGAGATCCTAAGAGCTGAGATTGATGGAGAAACCCAGGTCGATATCATACTCTAGTCACTGCCTGATAGCTTTAAGTAGTTTTGATTTTTCTCAGTAAGCAGAATGAACCAGGTAATTCTTGTTCACTAGTGGTTGAAACATCTTTAGCAGTGTTATCTATCGGTACCTAGTGTGTAGTATGGGAGCCACTAATCATGTCTGTAATTCTTTTTAGGGGTTTCAAGAAACCAGGCTGCTCAGTGATAAAAAATATACCTATATATGGGCAATAATACCAAGGTAACAGCAGTTGCAGTAGGAGATGTCACTCTCAGTTTTAGTAGAGATAAGATTTTACTTCTAAAAGATTGCCTTTATGTACCTTCTATTAGAAGAAATTTAATTTCAGTTTCTAATTTAATTAGGGATAAATATTATGTTCATTTAATGACTCTATGGTTATTAAGAAAAATAAATGTTTTATTTATTCAGGTACATTAGTGGATGATCTGTATGCAATTAACTAAACAGAATAACACATCAAATTTACCATATAAGAAAAATAATTCTTCTTTAATGAACCAAATGTTTCTTTGACACTTACGCTTGGGTCATATTAATCTAAAAAGGATAAATAGATTGGTAAAAGATGGACCTTTGGGTTCATTGGAAGTTGATAGACTTTTAGTCTATGAGTCATACTTAGAGAGTAAGATGACCAAGAGGCCCTTCTTGGCCAAATGCTATAGAACTAAAGAACCGTTGGAACTGGTCCATTCTGATGCATATAATTCTATGACTATCCAGACTAGAAAAAGTTTTGAGTACTTCATCAATTTTATTGACGACTACTCAAGCTATAGATACATTTACCTGATGCACCGTAAGTCTGAATACTTTGAGAAATTAAAAGAATTCAAGACAAAGGCAGAGAAACATCTAGGTAAAAGTATCAAATCACTACGATCCAACCATGGTGGGGAGTACCTCTTTGGAGAGTTTAGGGACTACTCGTCGTCAGAAGGAATTATATCCCAATTGACTGCACCAAACACTCTGCAGCAGAATGGCATAGCAGAAAGAAAGAATAGGACTCTTATGGAGATGGTAAGGTCAGTGGTGAATTATTCAGGATTACTCGATTCATTTTGGAGACTTGCATTAGAGATAGCAGCTTATATTCTGAACTTGATACCTTCAAAGTCAGTACCTTATACTCCCACAGAATTATGGACCGAGCATAAGCCTAGTATGAGACATATTCGAATTTGGAAGTGTCCAGCACATGTGTTAAAAGGAAACGTGGGTAAGTTAGAACCGAAGATAGAAGTCCGTTTCTTTGTGGGGTATCCCAAGGGAACGAATGGTGGTCTATTTTATAATCTTAAGGATTAGAAGGTCATTGTTAGCACCAATGCCCGATTCTTGGAAGGGGATTATATCATGAGCCACGGGTTCAAATGTAAAATTATTCTAAAAGAATTGAGAGGAAATACTAGTAGAACAGAAGAGGAACCACAAGTCACTGATATCCCATGACCTCTTCAAAGTGAGAATTATCGGGACCGGTACAGATCCTGATCAGGGTGCTACCATTAACATGCCTGATGAGCATGTGGGTAATAGTGCACAGGGTTCAGACTCTACATGGCGTATTACTGCTAGTACATAGATGCAGGTAATGCCTCGTCATAGTGGGAGGGTTATTTACCAACTCGATCGGTATATGTTCTTAGGAGAGTCTTTTGACAAGATCCCGGCAGAACTAGATACCGAACCCTGTAACTACAATGAAGCACTCTAGGACAAATATGCAATTTTTTGGCAAAAAGCTATGAATTTAGAGATAGAATATATGTATTCTAATCAGGTCTAGGAACTTATAGAACTACCTAAAGGGATAAAATCCATTGGATGCAAGTGGATCTACAAGAGGAAGAGAGGAGTAGACGGGAAGGTTGAAACCTTCAAAGCTAGGCTTGTTGCAAAATGGTTCACTCAGAAAGAAGGGATCAATTATAAGGAAACCTTTTCGCTAGTAGCCATGCTTAAGTCAATCTAAATTCTGTTACCCATTGCGGCTCATTTCGATTACGAAATTTGGAAAATGGATATCACGACAGCTTTCCTTAACAAAAGTCTTGACGAGTATATCTATATGGTACAATAAGATGATTTCATAGCAAAAGGCCAGGAGTACATGTTGTGCAAGTTTAAGAGATCCATTTATAAACTTAAGTAGGCATCGAGGTCTTGGAATACTCAGTTTGATCAAGCCATTAAGTCTTATGGTTTTGATCAGAGTCCAGATGAGTCCTGTGTGTACAAGAAGCGTGATAGAACCATGGTGGTCTTTCTAGTACTTTATGTAGATGATATCTTACTTATCAAAAATGATGTGAGGGTGTTATCTTCGGTAAAAGTATGGTTATCTGGACAGTTCAATATGAAGGACTTGGGAGAAGCCAGTCACATCCTTGGAATCAAGCTTTTGTGAGATCAAAAATAAATCATGTTGGGATTATCACAAGCAAAGTATATCCATGTTCGAGGTGTCTATCTTTACCTCCTTGCACCTAGGAGTGTGGTGCTTATCAGAGATGCTCCGTTTATGTTGACATGGTTACGATTGGGTTCGCTTCTTACTGTTAGTTGCTAGCTTTACCTCTTGACTTAGGGGCCCACAATGCATAGTGGTTTTTGGTATAGATGCGTACATCTGGATTAAGGTCTCTTTGGACGGCTCCTTGCTACCTCTCGTTGGAAGTTTTTTTGGGTTCTTTCTTTCTCGAGCTTTCTTATATCCTATCTTTTCCCCTTGCAGCCTGGGTGTGTGTTACCTTAATTGTGGAGCCGAGGTTGCTTTGGGTTAGATGAGGATCTGTCTGTACTTCTAGCTGGGTACCTATGGTGGGGTCTTGGTGGTTCTTTGAGTGGGGTCTAACTGATGGCCTGCTTCGTTTGGATCCGATGGTTGAGTTTCCTTTGGGATGGCCTAGGTTTCTCTTAGCCGAATTCTCTAAGGATGTTCTGCCCATTACTCATTGCTGACTTGAAGGGGTCTCCCACCGCTTACGTTTGGCGACCCTGTGCGCAAGGTAGGTTGGTAATTTGTGTTGGCCGGTTTTAAGCTGGAGTTTTCTGGGGATGATCTGTCGTTGCTTCTTTTGGCTGGCTAGGGGCCTATCTACCCCTAGTTCTTTACTCATAGACCTCTGATGGTTCCCTTTTGGCTGTACTTTGGACCTGTGGTTGATCCTTAGGGGCTCTTTTGTCAGAGCCTTTTTTTGACTGTAGAGGTTTCTGTTCTTTGCTTGCTCAGGCTATGTCAGTTTACTTGATTGGTTAGAGGACAAACCCCTTTGACCTCCTAAGCATGGAGGTTTGGTTATTCTCTCAGCTTTATAGAGGTTATTTGGCAAATCTTCTTAGGTGAGTAGGTCATTTTTTGGCTAAAGTTTGGAGCTTTTCGAGGAGCCGAGCTTCAGCAGGATTTTGTTATGTTGTGATTGGATGACTAGTTCTTTTTGTTATGTTGTGATTAGATGCCTAGTTCTTTTTGCTGGATTGTTCTATATGTTGGTATTTCCTATCCATGCGGGTTGTGCGTGGAATATGGTTTTTTTTGTTAGGTCCCCCTGTCGGTTCGGCGGGGAGTTAGATTTTCTGTGTTGTAGGAGGTTTTCCTACTGGTTACTCATGTAATTACATGGGGTATTCCCCTTGAAATTTTATATTTTTTCTTTTTTATGTTACAAGTAATTACCCTAAAAAAAAGTATGTCCATGATATCCTTGCTCATTTTAGCATGCAGGATTCCAAGAAAGAGTTTCTCTCTTTTAGGTATGAAATTACTCTATCCAAATATCAATATCCTAAGACACCTAATAAGATAGAGAAGATGACGGCAGTTCCTTATGCTTCGGCAGTAGGAAGCCTAATGAATACTATGCTTTGTACTAGACCCGACATCTGCTTTACTGTTGGCATGATTAGCAGATATCAGTCTAACCCAGGATAGGAGCATTGGACAGCGGTAAAGAATATAATTAAGTACCTGAAAATGACTAAGAATTATATGTTGGTTTACCAGCCAGATAGTCAAATACCTTTAGGGTACAGAGACTTGAATTTTCAGTCAGATAAACATTTCCATAAGTCTACATTAAGATATGTGTTTACCTTGGGAGGTGGAGCTATAAGTTAGAGAAGTATCAAGAAGTCCAGCATTGCTGATTCTACCATGGAGACTGAGTACGTGGTAGCTTTTGAAGCAGTCAAGGAAGCCGTTTCGCTTAGGAATTTCCTGTTGGATCTAGATGTGGTACCTTTAGTTCAGTCGGCTATTACACTTTATTGTGACAATAGCGGAGCGGTTGCAAACTTGAAGGAGCCATGAGTCCACAGGAAAAGAAAGCACATTGAACATAAGTATCACTTGATATGAAAAATTATACAGATGGGTGATGTTGCTGTGACCAAGATTGCATCAAGAGACAACCTTGCAGATCCTTCGGCTAAGACTTTTGATAGTCATATAGAGGGTATGAAAGTCAGATGTATGGCAGTATGATTTTGAGTATAAGTAGGAGATTGTTAGGGTTGTATACTAAAAATCGTAGATTTTATTTGGTTTTAGTATTTAATTTAATTTTAATAAAATTAATTTTTTATTTTATGAGAATTTTAACGAACAATAAATGCAATATCATTTATTTAATGTTATGCATGGATGTCCTTTATTCTGTAC
Source organism: Heliamphora exappendiculata (assembly GCA_034768845.1). Taxonomy (NCBI): domain Eukaryota; kingdom Viridiplantae; phylum Streptophyta; class Magnoliopsida; order Ericales; family Sarraceniaceae; genus Heliamphora; species Heliamphora exappendiculata. Next base: position 7,275 of record JAOTRH010176401.1, on the reverse strand, counting down.
AGTATTTAATCTGGTGTGTAGAGTACGACTTGCATACAGAAGACCAGATTATAAGTTTTTGTAGAATATAAATTTGGTACATAGTTTAGATGGAAATGGACAAACCATCGGTACGACTGTAACACAGAGTTTTAGTAGACCTTCCTTGGTTATAGAAAATCGATAATACGTTGTCTATTGTTCCAACTCGCTGTGTTAATATACTTTGTGTGTATTGAACATGGCTACATTGGGATAATTAATTTTATACTAACTATATAAATTAATTTACACCACATGGTTATTATGAGTGTTTATGCTCTTAATCTCGAAATAATTATTATTTGCGTATATTTAATATTTGCTGTTTTGATTTATTAGCAGGTGCGATGTTTTTTGGGTCAATAGTCCCGATGAGTTGGATATTTGTATTAATTATATGGTGAATATTAATTATTGACGGAATTCACGTCTCAATTGTTTGAGATTGACGATACCCCCTTAAGTAAGCTTATATGTTTTAACTAGGTCAAACTCTGCAGATGGATTTAATTATCTGGCAGTCAAATAAGTTAAGCGGAAGGATTTAAAAATTTTTAAAAATACCGATTAAATTAAATTATCAGTAATTAAATTTGATTGGCGAGTATCGAGAATCTTAATGTCGGGAGATGATTTAAGCATTTAATAATAAGAGCTTAATGCAAATTGGTCATGAGATTATGGCAAAGAGTACAATTACAGTTCTTTAGTGGTATGAACTATAATTTAGTATTTTATAAAAATTACAGAAACCGCAGCAAGATTTTTATAATTACAAAAACCGCTAAGAGATTTGCATATTTGCAGAAATCGTTGGATGGCTATCTAGGTTATACTAGAAGTCTCTGTTATAATTACTCCACAGGTTCCTGCTGTAACCCTATAAATATGCGGGTAGGCTGAACCAAATTCATAAGTTGTCTTTTATTACTAAGGTTGTTCAGGTTCTGCCAGTTTTAGTTCTCAAATGATCATAACTCACACTACGTTCGAAAATTGTATTGCGAATACAGTAGAAGGTCTGATCAGAGCTTTAACTCGAAAAATCAAAATTCATAGTTGAAGAATCGACCAAAAGGTATTCATCTGAATTAACTATGGTGGCACGGGTTTTTTATTTAGATCGTTTGACATCAAAAAGTTTTTATCTGGAACCTGTTTCGACGATTGTCTATCCAGTTTTATTTTTTCAAAAAATCGTTTATAAATAAATGATCTTGGTAGTTTGCCTTCAACAAACCCCACGTGATAACCCAACCCGTAAGATCCATTAAAAGGGAACTTCGATTTAACAACCCAAATTATAACCAAAACCTCCTTTAAAGAAACCCCTTGAATTTAAATTGTTTCAAGAGTAGTTAAGTCCCAAACTTCAAAAATAATCTAAGTATAATTTTTAAAAATCTTGGCAGAATTTCTTTTGTTTTTTTGATATCCCACAGTATAACCCTTTAAATATAGCTTGTTTAGAAATCCCAACTTTCAAACTCAGATTCTCAAGTATAAGTAGTCACTATTCTAAATCATTCGATATAGTCAAGGCTCATCTCAAAACAATAATGAGGATCACTTATAATTACATTTATTCAATCAACAAATATAACACCATAAACCAAAATAGTGTTACATGATCCCAAAATTATATAAAATAACATTCTTTTAGTCATAAGCAAAATCATTCAAGTCTTCCCTCGTCTTTTATTTGAACCTGAAAAATATTAGTTTAGACAACATGAGCTAGAGCTCGTAGGATAAAGATTAAAAATGATGTAATGCATGATATGTGAGGTGCGAATGCGTAGATGCCAATATGCAACATTAAGTAGGTCCTTTACATATTTCGACTAGAAATTACACACATCCCTTTTTAATTTTTAAAAGTCATACTTGTCTATCTTCATTAGTCTATCTTGGCATAGTAGAAATTAGTTGAAAACCATTACCTACCATGAAATATCCATATATTTTATCCATATTCGATTTTCTTCTTTTCAATTCATTTCATTAGTTTATTTAGTTCATTTACTTCCATTTCACTTCCATCCTTCTTTAGTTTCCAAGCTTATCCAATTTATTAGTTAAGTTCTAAACCAACACCAGGGTGCAGCTTATAGAGACCCATGACTATTACTACCCATTCGGCTACATGAAACCCGAAGGATAATAGCCTGCTCTATAACTCACCATGGGAACACATCCCTTTTCGATTTTCTAAAGGAATGCCGATGGATAGGCAACCCGTGCACACTTTTTTGGAGACTAACCCGATGGATAGGACACCTTACCTACATAAATTTTTCATCTTTCACCGCGGAGCTAGTCAAGTCTAACTTAATCCACAACCAACCGTCGGTTCCCAATTCATTACTCATTGATTTTATCACTTTAGCCATAATTTTCGGTTCCATTCATTGAACCCATCTAATGAGTACAACAATCTTCATTCAACCATTTGTTTCCATCATTTAAAATATTTAAAAATGACAACTTTGGCTTGCTCAAACTCAAAACACATATATTACATTATAACCAAGATGATATAACCAATTCATACCACCACTCCAAGTATATAATCTAAAGCCCCAACATCACATAGTTAACTCAATTTCGAAGTTTATTAATCCATGTAAATATCAACTACAAAAGGGAAAGTTTCAAATCCATTAATCATATTCCTTTTCCTCCAATTAATATTATTCAACCAAAACATATAACCTTGAGATTAAATTCAAAATTTGACTTTTAATTCATAATTTGTTAAGTTATACAATTCAAACAAGTTCACAAGTGTCTCAATTTCACATTCTGTCACGCCCCAAAATCCAAGGTCACGTGAAGATCCACCAAACACCAGATTTATGAAAATAAGTTTTCATACATTTAAATCCACCTGTTGAAATCAGAAGAATACCCAGCATGCATCTCTCATAAGCAATAAGTATCAGATTCAATAAGGATAAATATATCGCCCTGAGACGTACAAAATATGCCTTCAAGCAGGCATACAAAAAGGAAAACTAGAACAATTTTCCACCACCGCGGGCACCACTAGATCAACTCCTCGTGATCATCAACCGCCAAACCTAAAAATGGTTTTACAACAAAATTCCACACTGTGAGCTAAAGCCCAATAGAAACAGACTATAAAGCTGTAAAGTAGGATATGTAATCATGTAATGGGAGCGAACTCAACCACAAGCCAAAAAGGTTTAATGTCATAAAACCCCAAGTTCCCACAAACCTACAAACAGTTTTTCCTCCACAACCAAGCATTTATATAATGCAAAACAACGTTTTACACTTGAAGGAAAACAATAACCAAAACGTCATTTTTCCACTCAGATCACACACCGAGGAAAGATAAAATCAATTCCTATATACCGACTACGTCACATGGGGACAAATGTATCAACTATAGACTCATGTCCTTTACCCAATCCCTATACATCATAGGGCCAGTTAGGTAATGGCGAGTTCTATACGAAGCACCATAACGTAAAAACTAACTTTACGAGCTATCACCGAAGGAAAAGAGCACCTACGACCTTCTTTACGAGAACTACCCCGAAGGAACCAAACTTACCTACACTACGCATGTTTTCAGACTTACACCGAGGGCAACTCGTGCCAAATACCTGCTATCCCGGTACATCTAGAGAATCACTTTACAAAAACTGTCACATAGCTTAACTACGAAAAATATTTCCACAAAATACATTATACATGTATTTAGATCCATCCATCAACATGGAGATCAAAATAAAAACATTTTTAAAATATTTTTTTCCGTTTTCGATAAAATGTTTCAAAACTGAGACTCAACCCCAAGAGTTAGCTCCAAACCTCCAAAACATGATCTGCTGAGATTTTTCACAAAATCATCATTTTCCACCATTTTCAAGAACACCCTTTGAAAACTCAACATCCACATGTCATAAGATGCAATAAACCAAGAAAAGAAAAAATCATGCTTTTTACCTGATAAACCAAGGTTTAAACATAAAATGACATTTCATGCATTTTTTACCCGTTGAAAACATAAATAATTACATATAATACCCTTATACAACAGTAGGGTCTAGAATCCTACCTCAAAAAGTTAAAAACTCGACGTCTCCAAATTGAACTTCGTCAGAAAGAGAATCCGCCTGGATGGATACAAAGCCCTCGACCCGAGTAACACGGATCAGCTATTCAACCACCAAAAACCAAGCCCCGGGCCTCCCAAAAGTTAGAGAGAAGGCAGAGAAAATGTGTAGAGAAAGAGATAGGCTAAAAAAAGATATTTTAGATCTCAAAAAGATATTTTATAGACTTTATAGAAATTTGCACCTGGGCACCACCGCTCAAGCGCCCAAGCACCACTCGAGCTATCCCCTTGCCGACATACACCCTGCCACCCCACCGCTAGAGCGCTCTCCCACCGCTCGAGCGGCCATCCCACGGACCCACACTTTGCCACTACCCCGCTCAAGCGCTCATCCACCGCTCGAGCGGTCAACGCTGGGTGGAACACTGAATTTAGGGTCCAAAGCCAAACTGGCCTAAACAAACGTGCAAAACACATCTACACATGTTGTTCTACAACTCTAAAGAAAAAACCATACATCGATGATACAAACATGTATATATATCAAAAAACTAAGGTGATACAGGGTCTCACAACTCTCCCCCTTAAGGAATTTTGCCCCGTAATTCACTACAAGGTCACGAGATAAACAAGTCTAGGTATCTAGCATGCATCCCAAACTCAAGCTCCCAAGTCGCTTCTTCCATCCCGTGATGAAACCACTGAACCTTTACATGAGCAATCATTCTCCCTCGCAACACCTGCTCCTTCGTATCTATAATCTTCACAGGACGCTGGATACATGATATCCTCATCAACCTGTAATCCGGCCCAATCCAGAACATGTGAAGGAATAGGCTCATACCTCCAAAGCATGGAAACGTGAAAGACGCTGTTTATAGATGCAAAATGAGGTGGTATGGCCAAACGATATGCTGCCACGTCAATCCTTTCCAGGATCTCAAATGGCCCAATAAAACATGGTGATAGCTTCCCTCTACGCCTAAATCTCATCAACCCTCTACGTGGCGAGACCTTCAAAAACACATGATCCCTCACCGCAAACTCTAACGGCCTCATCCTCTGATCCGCATAACTTTTCTAGTGGCTCTGAGCTGTTACCAGACGTTGACGAATCATGGCAATTTGCTCCGTAGTCTCCTGTACTAAGTCGGGTCCTAAAATAGTGGTCTCACCCACCTCTGTCCAACACACCGGCGATCTACACAGTCGACCATACAGAGCCTCATATGGTGCCATCCCAATACTAAACTGGTAACTGTTCTTATATACGAACTCTACCAATGATAGATGATCCTCCAAAGAACCCCAAAAATTAAGCACACAAGCTCTCAACATATCCTCTAAATTTTGGATGGTCCTCTTAAACTGATCGTCGGTCTATGGGTGAAAAGTTGTACTGAAAGTCAAGCTCGTACCGAAGGCCACCTGAAGACTCTACTAAAAGAGCGATGTAAAGTGTGGGTCTCAATCAGAAATAATAGTCACCGGTACTCCGTGTAGTCGGACTATCTCCCGGATGTACAATTTGCTCAATCTGTCCACCGGATCTCTTACTCGAATAGGGAGGAAGTGCGCAGACTTCGTCAACTTATCAACCACAACCCAAACAGCATCATGTTCCGCCAGCGATCGAGGAAGTCCTGATATAACATTTATCGTGATATTCTCCCACTTCCATTCCGATATAGGCAATGGCTGCAACAATTATGCTAGTCTCTGGTGTTCCACCTTTACTTGTTGACAAGTAAGGCATCAAGAAACGAATCAGATCACATCCCTCTTCTTTCCCATCCACCAGAACTGACGACGCAAGTCATGATACATCTTCGTACCTCCTAGATGCACTGCATGATGTGAATGATGAAACTCATGTAGCACCTCAGCACGGCATGACTCTGGCACAAACAGACGCCCTGTCAACCTCAAACTCTGATCCGAACCCACTGTCCATCCTGCTATGTCTTTCCCACTAACAATGCGATCCCATATCATCTGAGCCTCCTGATCGGTTTGTTAAGCCTCTAACACGTGTGCAACTAATGCGGGCTATGAAGCTACTGAATACAAAGTCGCACTTCTCCCTGCCTCCTAGAGACACAAATCAAACTCCCCAACAACTCTAAGCGTATCCCATTCTTGTATAACGATGGAAGCTAATAAACCATGAGACCTCCTATTGAGCGCGTCAACTATGACATTTGCCTTTTCGGGTGGTACTACAAATCAAAGTGGTATTCTCCCAGCAACTCCATCAATTGTCGTTCGTGAAGATTCAAGGCTTTCTATGAAAATAAGTATTTTAAACTCTTGTGATCAGAGAAAACCTCAAAATGCTCACCATATAGAAAATGTCGCCATGTCTTCAAGGCGAAAACCACGGCTGCCAACTCCAGATCGTGTGTCGGGTAGTTCCTCTCATGTGTCTTCAACTGCCGCGAATCGTAGGCTACAAACTTACCCCATTGCATCAATATACAGCGAAAAACGTCATGTGATGCGTCACAATACACTATATACCCCAGACCTTGCTCTAGAATAATCAGCATTGTTGCATTGGTCAATCTCCTCTTCAGCTCCTACAAAACTGACTCACAAGACTCGCTCCACACAAACAAAACTCCCTTCCGCATCAAACGCGTCATAGGTGCTGCCAACCTAGAGAAGTCCTTGACGAACCGCCGATAATAACCTGCCAAACCCAGAAAACTACGGATCTCAAAGACGTTCTTCAATCGCTGCCAATCCATCATGGCATCAGTCTTTGACGAGTCCACCGATACTCCATCCTTCGACACCACGTGTCCAAGGAATCTCACCTCTAACATCCAGAACTCGCACTTCTCGAATTTCGTATACAAGCGATGTTCTCTCAAAAACTGCAAGACAACATACAGATGCTCCTCATGCATCTCCCTCGTGGGTGAATAAACCAGAATGTCATCCATGAATACGACCACAAAACTATCTAAATAAGGGTGGGAGATGTGGTTCATCAAACCCATAAAAGCTGTGGGGTCGTTCGTCAAACTGAACGGCATGACCAGAAACTCGTAGTGACCCTAACGAGTCCGAAAGGCAGTCTTCGCTATGTCCTCGTCCTTAATCCTCAACTGGTGATATCCTGACCTCAAGTTAATCTTTGAAAAGCAGCGCAATCCCTT
>JAOTRH010176390.1:0-12177 GCA_034768845.1 Heliamphora exappendiculata | reverse complement strand
ATAGATCCATATAAGATCGCACCCTCTAATGAATCAAAACAACAAATATTAAATATATGCAAATTAATAATTATTTCAAGATTAAGAGAATAAGCACTATTCATAATAATCTTGGGGTGTGGATTAATTTATATAGTCAGTAGTCAGTACAAAATTAATTACCCAAAATGTCCTATTCAATACACACGAAGTGTACTAGTACAGATAGTCGAAACAATAGGCGACGCTATTATCTGTTCCCAGTAACCAAGACAGGCTTACTAAAACTCTGTGCCACAGTCGTACCGATGGTATGTCTATTTTCATCTAAACTGTTAATATAAAACTTATATTCTGTAAGAACCTAAAATCTGATCTTTTGTGTGCAAGCCGTACTCTACATATCAGATTAAATACTGTACAGAATATTGGACATCCATACATATCAAAGAAATGATACACATATATTGCTCATAAAGATTTTCATAAAATGAAAAACTAATTTTAAAAATTAAATACTAAAAACATGATTTTCAGTATACCAACTCTAACAGTTCAAATTGCCAGACATGGAGAAATTCGATAGAATCGGAGATCCCAGAATTCATCTCTGAATATATGTTGGTACCCTGTCGCTGATGGGAATTGATGACCAACTGAAGGCCCAGCTCTTTCATCGATCTCTTTCTGGGGCAGCCCAAAAATGGTTCCTCTCTCTCGACGTAGCAAAGACCATAACATGGGAGGACATAGCTACGACGTTCGTCAGCTAGTATAATTATAATGTCCAGCTCGATGTAACTACTCAAGAGTTAGAAAGAACTCGTTAAGAAAGTCGAGAGTCGTTTGTGGACTTTATGACCTGAAGGAGGGATAAGGCCGCAAAAATGACAAACTTGCCCTCTGAGAAAGAGCAAGTCAGGATTGTAGTGAAGAATTTGTAGCCCCCCTTGAAACGTTATCTGATCACACAACCGCTCTCCACATTTGAGCAGTTGTTTGATGCCGAGGTTCAAATAGAAGATGCAATTCAATCATGCAACATCAAAAAAGTAGAATCAAACCAGAAGCGCAAGAGGACCTACCCCACAAATAACTAAAATCACTATACTACCACCAACCTCGTGTCTCGCTCAAATGAGGTAAACTTGTTGAATCCATCATCTTCCGCCCGACAGTCCAATAATGCCCAACAGCTAGATAACAGCCAACAGCAACAAAAACCAAGGAGGGTGTTTACCCCCCTCAACATTTCTTTATCGACCGCCCTGAATCGACTCGTCGAGAAAGGGCTCATCAAGCCATTTGATCCCATGCCTGTACCTAATCCCCTACTGCCGAGGTTTAATGCTTTTCAATACTACGCATTCCACCAAAGTCATGGGCACTTAACTACTAAATGTATGAGGTTTCGACATGAGATATAAAACCTCATTGATAACAAGGTGATCCCGCTACCATATGCCACCCCAAAATCGAATGTCACTACTAACCCACTGCTGAATTATGCCAGGCAGGCTAGGGTAAATTACATGTCTCTAGAGGAATCGAAAGACCCAAATCAGCACATCTGATCAGCACACCTACCACACCCACATGTTTTAATGACCGAGGATTAGACAGCATGCTCATTCATGATGATTAGAGGCAGTCAAGATAAGATGGAAGAAGAGAATGATAATGCCTGGGAATGGTATCAACCGATAATCCAGATCCACCAACAAGAGGAGGAGCGCACTGAAGAAGATGACTGGCCATTGGATTACCCGACTCGACCTTATGGGTTTGGTCATGTGTTCGATGGCATTACTCTTCCCTAGTTTTTTAAAGAGGAGATATATGTCAACGAGATGCAGTCCTACTGGTTGGTAAGGATCATGTTGAAATCAGACGGAGCAGAGTGGAAAGATTTCTAGGCTGCTCGGGAATAGCAAGTGAATTTTATTAAAAAAGACATATGGGAGGAAATTAATAATACATGGGCTATTGAAGATGACGAGGAAAGAAGTAAAAGGGCAGTCGTTAGTGACCTAAATGATTTGTGGGCGTTTGAAAGTCCTCTGCACGTAGACGAAGTGAGTCAGACTGATAATGTGGTGCTGGGATTATAGAATCTCAAAGATGGCGTGGAACACCTAACTAGAAGTGGATGACATTTTAAGCTAGCTCAGCTAGAGAAAGGATAGCCAAGTGGAAAAGGGAAAGAGACAGAGTAAGAGGAGGAGGATGATGTTGTAATGAGATAGTTGAAAAAGACGCAGGCTAACATTAGTATCTGGGGCTTATTGATGGCTTTGCATAAGTACAGACAAGCTATTTTGAGGGTGTTGAACAAGGCCAGTGTCTCGATAGATGCAACCCCTGAGCAGCTTATTGGGCTTATTCTGCCAGCCGTCGAACCAAAAGTCATTTTCTTTTCTGATAAGAATTTGCCCACCGAAGGAAAAGGTCACAATAAGCCGCTACACATCACCGTCAAGTGCCTAAAAAAGTGGGTCCTAGTAACCCTCATTGATAATGGGTCTGCCTTGAACGTTTGCTCATTGAGAATGACCGTTTGCGTGGGGATGAGGCCAGATCAGTTCACTCCCTACAATCAAGGGGTGCGAGCCTATGACAACACAAGAAATGATGAACTAGGACTGGTGTCATTCGCTATTTCAGTAGGATCTCTGGAGACATCAGTTGAGTTTCACATACTAGACGTGCCGGCCTCCTTCAATCTGCTGCTGGACAGGCCGTGGCTGCATGACCCAAATGTCCAGGTGGTACCGTCTACCATTCACCAAAAACTGAAATTGATAAAGAACGGGGTGGTTCTGACTATTCACGGAGAGGACATCATTCATCCCCCAAGAGGAGGAGAAGGTACAACTCTGTTGGAAGTTCAGCATAGTGAAGATGATGTGTTGCTAAGTGGTTTTCGGTTTAATGAAGCAGAGGCTATTCAGATGTTGATTAATGAAGAAGAAAGGTATGTTAACCTGCGGGCCGTAACAACGATGAGAAAAATGTCCTTTTTCCCCGGCATGGGATTAGGACGTAAACAGCAAGGTATCCCGGAACCCATTCAGGTATTGTCGACTTCCCACCATTTTGGTCTCGGGTATAAACCAATAGAAGAAGATCTGGAAGGGCCTAGAAAGGGGCAAAAGGCCAATTATTCTAGGACGCTCAATGGGTACTTCATCAAGGAAGGGAAAGATTTTTTGTACTGCGGCTTCCCCGAGCCATGGATCGACAAAGAGACCAATCAAAAGCTGTCAGGGTTAGAGATCTTTTTCAGCCATCAGTTGTCTGACATGGAAGAGGAAGAAACAATGGAAGAGGAAGAAAAGAGGGCCCAAGAGGAAGATTGGGCCGACAAGCTCGACGGTACTGACCTGGGAGTATTGTTCAATGAGAAGATGACTCAGCTGTGTGTAACTGAACCGGACTGCTTCATGATGGATTTTAGCGCACCAGCAGACTGCACTAAGCTCATCGTCGATGTGGCTGCGAAAGAGGTGAAGAATTGGTCCATCGAGTCTTATAATGTGCAGGTCGGCTATCCCGAGTCTAAGTTTGAGTCGGAGTCTGTAATCGAGGGCACGTCTGCTGGTGCCCCTCTTCCTTCTTTTATCACCGGACTTGTAATTCCCTCTATTTTTAATGAAATAAATAAGATTTTTGGTTACTCTGCTTTGTTTGATTTATTTCATATACTTTTCGACGATTTTGAATTCGACGGGGATATCCCAAAGAAATAAAACTTTTGATAAAAAGAGAAGAAGAAATGCGTGCCCAACCAATAATTGAAGAAACTTTGTGAGTGAACCTGGGTAATGAAACTAACCCGCAAAACATTCCAATTGGATCTTCTTTATCCTTAGTCGAACAAGAACAATTAATAATTTTATTAAAAGAATTCAAACATGTGTTTGCATGGTCTTACGAGAATATGTCCGGAATTGATCCTGACATTGTCCAACACCATATCTCTCTATACCCTGATGTTAAACCGGTTAAACAAAAGCTAAGATGGATCTGGCCAGAATGGGCTTTGAAGATCAAAGAAGAAGTTGCCAAACAGATCAATGCTGGATTCCTGATGGTGACCGAGTATCCAAAGTGGGTGGCCAACATTGTTCCAGTGCTTAAGAAGAACGGTCGTATCCAAGTTTGCGTGGATTTTCAGGATCCCAACAAGGCTAGCCCGAAAGACGATTTTCCACTACCACAATTGATGTTTTGGTAGACAATACAGTAGGGCATGCCTTGTTATCATTCATGGACGGCTTCTCCGGATACAACCAGATTTTGATGGATCCTGACGACAAAGAAAAGACGACGTTCACCACACCCTGGGGTACCTACTGTTATCGTGTGATGCCATTTCGTTTGAAAAATGCAGGGACAACCTATCAATGGGCTGCCACTACCTTACTGTATGACATGATACATATGGAGGTCGAAGTGTACGTGGTTGATATGATAGTAAAGTCTAAGGACCGGGATGGCCACATCATGGCACTACGAAAATTCTTCGAGAGGATTCAAAAGTACAAGATGCGGCTCAATCCACAAAAGTGTGCCTTCGGGGTTACTGCCGAAAAGATGCTTGTATTTATGATCACTTAACGGGGTATCGAAGTGGATCCTTCAAAGATCAAGGGAATCTTGAAAATGCCTCCTCCGAAGACCGAACGAGAAGCCAGGGGCTTTTTGGGTAAAATACAGTTTATCAGTCGATTCATCGCAAAACTGACAACTACCTGTGAGCTGCACTTTCATCTACTGAAGAAAGGAGTCAAGTTCGAATGGGATCAGAAATGCCAAGATGCCATAGATGCTATGTGACAATACCTGCAAAACTCTCATGTTCTAACTCCTCCCGAACCTGACAGGCCACTGATCTTTTATTTGTTAGTGACTGATTCAGCTATAGAATATATGCTGGCGCAGGAAAGTGAAACTGGAATCGAAAAGGCTGTCTACTACTTAGGTAAGAAGATGATCGGGTCAGAAATACGGTACACTCTATTGGAGAAGACATGCTGGGCCTTGGTTTGCGCTTCCCGAAAACTAAGACATTATATGTTGTCTTTCATAGTAAATATCATCTCTCAGATGGACCCATTGAAGTACCTGTTTGAAAAGTCAGCATTGACAGGAAGGTTGGCTCAATGGTTGCTGTTGTTATCAGAATTTTATCTTCAGTATATCACCCGAAAGTCAGTCAAGGGTAGAGTAGTGGTAGAATTCTTGGCCGATTAACTAGTCGAAGGAGGTGAAGACACAGAGTTCCAGTTTCCTGACGAACTACTGATGAAAGTTGGGGATGATAAGTGGACTCTATATTTTGATGGCGCTTCCAATCAATATGGCTATGGAATAGGAGTCCTCCTTGTCACTCTTGACGAATCACATGTCCCCTTGTCATTGAAGCTCAATTTTGAAGTCACCAACTATCAAGCTGAGTACGAATCATGTTTAACTGGATTGGAGGCAGCCCTGATACTAGGGGCAAGAAAGCTGGAAGTCATCAGAGATTCGACACTGGTAGTTTCACAAGCAAGAGGAGAATGGAAGGTCAAGGACATAACGCTGATTCTCTATCACCAAGAGCTAGAGAAGCTGATATCGTGCTTTGAATCAGTGATCTTTACCCACGTGCCAAGACTGCAGAACAAGTTCACCGATGCACTAGTAACTCTAGTATCCATGATTGACATACCACCCAAAGTCCGGATGAGGCCTTTGATAATTAAATAGAAAAGAAAGCTGGCATACGAAATGACGACCGCAATCGAGGAAAGCACTGACGACCTTCCATGGTATTTCGACATTCAAAACTTCATGGAAAAAAGAGAGTACCCCAAGTTAGCCAGTAAAAAGGATAAAAGGGAAAAACAACGACTAATTACAAGTTTATCATTTGCGGTGGTAGATTTTACAAACGAAGACATTCTGAGGTTAACAAGCTGTGTGTAAACACTAAAGAGGGCCAAGAGTTGATGAAAAAAATATACGCAGGAGTTTGTGGGCCACACAGGAGCGAAAATATGTTAGTCAAGAAAATATTACGACAATGATACTTTTGGATGACAATGGAGACAAACTGTATCCAGTTTGTGCGGAGGTGTCATAAGTGTCAGATTCACACAAACCTTATGAACGTTCTCTCGTCTCAACTGTACAACCTAATGTCACCATGGTCGTTCTCAGTTTGGGGCATCGATGTGATTGGCAGAGTAATACCGAAGGCATCCAATGGACACAAGTTTATCTTTGTGGCCATTGATTATTTCACCAAGTGGGTAGAAGCAGCCTCCTACTCAGTACTGAAGGCCTCCTATGCTGCTAAGTTTATCAAACAAAACATTATTTGTTGGTATCGAGTCCCACATGAGGTCATCTCAAACAATGGTTCACATTTCCAAGGAGAGATCTTGGATCTTTTTGAGAAATACCGGATAGTAGCCCACAAGTCCTCACCTTATCGACCACAGACCAACGGAGCAGTCGAAGCAGTAAATAAGAATAAAAAGAAAATCCTACAAAAAATGATCAACTCACACAAGGATTGGCCGGAGCGTTTACCATTTGTACTATGGGGATACCGAATGTCGATTAGAACCTCAACTAGAGCTACACCATACTCTTTAGTGTAGGGATGGAAGCTGTACTTTCTATTGAGGTGGAAATTCCTTCACTAAGAATGGTGGCTGAAGTCAGTATATCGAAAGCAGAATGGAAAAGGAACCGGATGGAAGAGTTACTCTTATTTGATGAAAGAAGGCTGTAGGCCCTATTTCATATACAAGGATACCAGAGGAGGATAGCTCGAGCGTTTCATAAGAAGGTCAAGACCCGGGATCTTAGAGAAGGAGATTTGATTCTTAAGAAAATCAGAGCTCCTATTTTCCACTTGAGAGGCAAGTTGAAGCCAAACTGGTCCGGACCGTTTCTCATCAAAACCATCATGACCGGTGGTGCAGTTATCATTATGGATTTGGATGGAAATGTGTTCTCCACTCTAGTTAATCTCGATCAGCTCAAAAAGTACTATCCTTGAGGTCAAATAAAGATAAAATAAAAGCTCGCTGAGTTAAAAACTAAAAAGGCCACTCAGGCAAAAGTTAGAGCAGCCTACAAGGCCGAAAATTCCAAAGGACGACCTTGGTAAAAGTTAGGGCATCACAAAAAGAGAGTGTTAATACCCGAGAGTAAATCGAGCTTGAACTACGTTAAGGCCTGATTCTATCTTTTTGGGATACGTAGGCAGCTTCCTTTAAAAGGAAGTCTGGCCACATTCTTTGTCTTTACCCATCTTAAAATCTAAGTAAGACCAATACAAATCAATTCTGAATTATGATAATACAGTTATTTAATTGGACTGAAAAAGCTTCAGATAAATTTAAACCATCTTGAACATAAAGTAGGAGTTTTCATTACCTTGATTCAGAATTACAAAGTTTTTCTTGAAGGGAAGGGCACATAAGTCCCAAACTCTATAAATAAAAGAAAGCTGTGAAATTTTCAAAACAAAGCAGAAATCCTCAAATCCTCAAATCCTCCTCCTCTTTGCCGCATGTCTCCCCTTTTCACTGTCTTTCTTCTCTCAATCCTGTAACATCCACGCCTTGTACTCGTCAGGAAGCTCAGGACACTACAGTTCCTGCATATCCATCCGTGAGCGAGATGGCCAGGCATCCTGATACAATGCCATAAATGGGGCCCGCATCATAGATGAGAACAGAAGGCCTCGAATGTTGGAAGAGATAATCTGACTGCGATCGAACTTTTGCATAATTTGATGAGGGTAATAGAAGGTAGTCTGACGAAGGCCGACCAGCAAAACACCAGGATGATCCACAGTGGTTAGAGTCATAGCTGAAATCCACCACCAGAGGCACTGCCAAGTAATATCTAGGCCAGTCAGAGAGGAAAGGTACCGTCACCGGGCTACCTCGGTGTTATAAATCTGATAATGGGGGCAGTAGAAGAAAGCTGCAGCACTGTGTCTATTAGTGGGTGGTTTTTACAGAAGATTTACCTTCTCCATCAGCTAGATCTGCAGCAAAAGGTAGAACAGTGAGAGAAAAGATTTGCAGTATAACAGAAAGCTTGATGCAGAGAAAGATGTTGAACTTACCTAAAAAAGTAAAGGGCTGCCAGCAAAAGTTGTGGTTTCACCCCGGTGAACAGCATCTAATCCCAATAGTGTTGCAGCTAAGACGAGTGGCACAAAATCCTTCCCCATCCACATTTGACCAGCAATGTCAACTAGGGCGCAGCCCGTCAGAAGAAATTAGCAGATATTGAGCAAGAAGGCAAAAGTAAAGTGCATACCGTTGCCGCAACTAAAAACCAAGGTCACTAAGGTCACTGGTGGGACGAAACCTATCAATGATCCAAGGAATGTTCAGGCAGTCATCCTGTGTTCAGAGAGAAGGCTCCATCCTAGAGAACCACAACAGCACTTCGTGGGGTCAAGTCCAAAATGGCAGCAAACTCCTCTACAGTGGGGCAGAGTTCTTCAAGGCCAAACCGAAAGACATGAGACTGCGAATCCCATAGTTGAGTAGCAGCTGAAAATAAAGGACTGTTAATCTTCACGGTCCTCAGTGTGAAAAGAGCATTCAAGCTAAATGAGGCGAAGTTCAAACGTTCAATGTGGGAAAATGCTTCAATCCATAGAGAAAGAGGAGAAGCCATCTGAGTCGAAGTAACAGCAAATGAGGCCTCCAAGACTGTATTTATAAGGGCTAGAAAGGGCGGGAAATCAAAATTTTGACAAAAGGCACGTTCAAAGTGGCGACCGCCAGCTTGGAACTAGCGACCGCCAACTCTAAAAAGCATAGTACAGTGATATCATTTCTTTGACCAGGTGACCGCCATGTTGAAACGGGCGACCGCCAGGTGCAATTTTTGGAACGTGGCGACTGCCATGTTGTATTATGGCGACCGCCATGTTTGAACATGGTGGGTGTGTGTCAGTTTGCAGTTTGTGTGATCTGTATTAGTTGTGGCATCTAAACTATGCATTCATGACAGTTTGAGTAGTAAAGTGAAAGAAACCCATATAAGAAGTAATTGGCACGAAGGCCCACAATATATCAGAAAGTGATAAAATGTGTCTGAGTAAAAATTGGGGCACCCAGGCCCAACAAACAGTAAACTGGGACACACAGGCCCATGGAGCAAATAAATGTATACAAATGTATCAAACTAGGGCATGCAGGCCCATCAAAATAAATGTATCAGAAAATAACTAAAAATTGGGAGGAGGGAAGCTCTCTTTCTCTCTCTCATATGTGCCTCGAGCAAACTCAACAGGAAGGGCTGGCCTCCTCCGAGCTGTCATCCTCGAAGAGTCTATCGAAGTCATCACCGTCGTCACTGCCAGAGGAAGAAGCAACTATGGATTGACTCCGAGTAGATGAGACTGACCCTCTAGAACGAGCCCGAGAAGATGCCCAAGAACCACGGCCTCTAATCGGGGCTAGGGCTGGAGTAGGGGGCCTAACCGAAGCCTGTGGTGGTACTATGCTAGTAGCTAGCACTTGAGGCTGTCAGAAGAAAATAAGGATCAGAACAGAGCACAGGGAAAATGCAGAAAGGTTAAAAGGGGTTGTGAGGACACTTACTATAGCTGCTAGAGTAAAAGCAATACCGGCCGCTCGGACAGTAGCGTCAAGCTAACGGATCAGTGCTCTCTGACCCGTAAAGACCAGCAGCAGATGGTCTAGCCATGCCTGATTAACCTACAAGAAGAAAGTAAGGCAGTTTAAGCAAAACAAAGAAAGCAACTAAATGAATAAGGAAAAAACAAAGACAAACCTGATTGAGCTTAGCCCTGAACTCAGGTGCTGGCGGAACAGGAATTGGCAGAGGGAAGGGGTAGCCATATACCACTGTCTGGATCTCCCATGGAATCTCAGGACTCCTCATCCCGCCAGCAGCATCACTAGCGGCAGCAACTCCAGTAGCACTGACATCAACATCCTCCGGTGCTTGTCCCCTCCTCCTTCCACCAGGGGCAGTTGGACCAGGACCTAGTGGTCCTAGCAAATGGGCCCGAGCCCAAGTAGCATAATCCCCCTCGGTCACCAGCAGCTCTATGGAAAGAGTACCCACTAGCTCCAAGAGTAGGTCGATCCGACTTAGATGATCGGTCCGACGCATGCAGGCTGGAGGAACCACCGGAATACGAAAGTGATCTAGGCCAAGCAACTGGCGAACAACCTGCTCTCTCATATAATACTCCCGTCTGAATGGACCCTCTAGCAAGATCCGTCTCGAAGTAGGATCCCTACTGCGCATCAGATCTGTGTCAACTCGATCCTCTATACCTCTCCAGACGTCCCAGTGAACCTGTAGAATACGTAAATGGTGCAGTGTATAATAACAGCCAATGTACAGTAATTAGTGTGCAGAACAGAAAAGAACAAAAATAGTACAGTGTAGTGCAGTGAGCAGTATAAGAAAGCATGTACAGAATAATAAGCAGTAAATAGTGATACCTGATCAGGAGTCAGCTGGTCCAGTGACACCCGGAACAGATCGATATCCTTCCCCCCAGCTTTTTCCCCCTTCAGCCCTCAGGACCACCGGGCTGCACGGGGAATGACCGAAGGGTTCATTGAGGAGTTTGCCGGGACGTCAAGCCCGAGGAAGTCATAGGTCCATAATTGCAAAAAGGAAGGTATCAATAAGCAGATAATGATATATACCAGAAATGAAGGGAAAACTGCAGAAACTAAATCATACCTCGCAGACCCTCCAGTATCTCCCATTGCTCAGCTCCTGGGAAAATCGGGTCAAAGTCCGTATGAAGCTGTAAAGTGTAGCGAGCGCGGCTCCTTCCCAATCATAACTGTTAACCCGGTTAAGACAAGAAAGTCCGCCCAAGTAGTGCAAATGGACGGTATTCTCCTTGTTCGTGAACAAGGACGTACCGAACATGTACATAAGAAAACCCCGGGCAACCCACTCATAGTGGCGGGGCTCAATGCACTGAAAATGTCTGAACTGCTCGAAGAACTAGGTGTACCAGATTGTGTCACGATCCATCTGGGCAGGAATAGCTTTGAGAAAATATGTCAGCGCATAAGTGGAACTAGCAATAGCGGGTTGAACGGAATGGGGGCTCCTCCAACCCAGATCCCGGTGATCAGTGCAAAGTCCAGATGCGTCAAAGTGGCCTCGAAGGTAGTAAAGTGGAAGGTATTGGTGGTATCCCACCACTGCTTCGCCAGGGCTGTCAGCCAGACCTGATCATTGCTCGTCCTACCCAACAGGGGTATGAATCGAGCAAAGTCAGAGGCATCAATAATGGCCCGACTAGGAGCAGAGAGGGCATCATACCACTCTAATACCTCTCCGGAGGCAGAACCTCTGACATAGTGACCATCCTGAAAAGAAGAAAATAGGCAGAGAATATATAAAGAACAGATCAAGCAAGTAAAGTGTAGAGAAATATCTAAAAGCAAAACCCTAGCTTCGTGTATAAGTGATGACCATTCGGTTTAGCCAAGCCTAAAAAACTAGGCACCCTAAGCCTTGGTGCGCCAGGTAAATCTCCTTAACCCTAAGTTCGTGTGAAAGTAATGATCTTTTGATTTTTGCACATCATAGTAAAAGATTAGGAATCCCAAGCCCCGGCACGCCAGGCAAATCTCTATCTTTTCGTTAATCTTCTAAAAATAAATAATAAAAATAAAAAAATTAATAAAAAACAAATCTTTCTAAAATTTCTAGGATTTTCTAAAAAAAAAATCTTCTCCTAAAAATCTTCCTTAAAGGTTCTCAAAATTCTAGGATTTTTAAAAATTTCTAGGATTTTCTTAAATTTTTTTTCAAAATTTTAGGATTTTCTTAAAATTTTTCTTAAATTTCTAGGATTTTCTAAAAATTTCAAGATTGTCTTAAAATTTTCTTCAAATTCCTAGGATTTTTTCTAAAGATTTATAGGATTTTCTAAAATTTTTCCTAAAATTTTCCAAGACTTTCGAAAAATTTGCTTGTTTTTCTTTCTCTTAATTCTCTAGAATTTTTGAAAAATGCCCCTTAAATTTCTAGTGTTTGTGAACAAAATTTGCTCCAAAGTTTAGGATTTTTGAAAATTTTCTCTCCTTAATTTTTTCATAATTAACCCCGAAAACAAAAAGAAAAAATTCTCCCTTAATTTGTTATGTTTTTCCTCGAAAAAAT
>JAOTRH010176379.1:0-12179 GCA_034768845.1 Heliamphora exappendiculata | reverse complement strand
AAATCTCTGCAGGAAGTCTCGATACTTTTGTGTCGACACAAATGTGCTTTGGGGTCGACACCAAAATTCTGCAGTCAGTTTCGATTATTTTGTGTCGACACAAATCTTCCTGGGGTCGACACCAAAATTCTACAAGCAGGCTCAGGACTTTTGGGTTGATATGATTTGTCATGGGGTTGACACCAAAAATCTGCAGGAGGTCTCGGTTGTTATATGTTGACACAATTTCCATTTGTGTCGACCTAAACTTTCAGAAACCAAAAGTGAGGATCACTTTTGTGTCGACACAAATCAACCTCACTTTTGTGTTGACACAAAATTGATTTGTGTCGACTCAAAATGAGTTCTGGGCACTTCGGCACTTTTGTATTGACACAAATCTAGTTTGTGTCGACACTAACTTTTTGGTACCTGAAGATCAACTTGAAAAACAGTTAGAGTGTCAAAGCATTTAATCAATTGGTGTTGACACACTTGATAAGTTTCAAGTATACTTTGTTTTTAAAGTATTTCACTTAATTTTCAATTAAGATCGACACAAAATATTCTATTCAAATAATACTTAAGTGTTTGAACCTTTTGAGATAAAAATTATTTTTTTTTGCTAAGGTGTCAACTTTGATTGTTCAAAATTGTTAACATTTTTATTTTGAAAATATAAAATATTATCTATTTAAATTCATTTATTCTTAAAAAATAAATTATGAAAATCATCAAAATCAAATTAAAAAGCCCTTGGACTAACACTACTCTAAGTGCATCATCGGCAAGATCGTCGCTGGCCGCATCGCCGAGCTCGACGGGATTAGGGTTAAGGCTTTCTTTAAATGATGGTCTATCATGGGCATCAAATCCAACGATGAAGATTTGGTCTTTAAGGTCGGCACGGTGATCGCCAAGTACTCTTCTAAGAACTTCGACAAGAGTCCTGTATGTGAGGGCAAGCGGCCAGCTTCGTAAGATATGAACTTGTTCTCAAGGTTCGATTCTTCTGTTCCAGTATTTGTATATGTATACGCAGATGCTTGTTTATTTGTATAAGTGAGATTTTGCATGTTGATTAATTCTGTAGTATATATGAATTTGAATAAAAAATTAACGAAGGCAATGATATTACCTAGAAAATTACTCTAGTGGTAGTGATCGAAAGTAAATGCCAAGTTTGTATATGTAAATTGGATTTCACGTAGTGAGAATTGCATGGATTACAACTCAAAGTACTATACAAACAGAAAAATTGTCAAGATTAAAGAAATATTGTGGGTTATGGTGGTTCTATCACTTTTTTTCTCGTTCTTTTTTTTTTATTTTTTAAGACGAAATAACCACCTCAAGGTATGGCCCTTTGCACCTACTCCTAAAAAGTAAACTTTCAGATACTTGTAATCACCTGCAAACTACAAGTATCGGTTAAATTAAGACGCTTCCAGCGAGAGTCAAATACAAAACCTTTGAGTTTACAGTTGATCCTTGTAATGACTTTAAACCGTTGAGTTACATGATAAGTACTATTTTCGTTCTATCACTTAAAACATGAGAACCATCAGTTATTGAACTTAATTGAAAGAATCTCACTTCTACATCACTTTAGAAGAATATTTGCGTAGAATTTTGATTGCGTAGTGTGGAGGTTTGAGATTGGGAGCCACGTTCCTGTTAGGGTGAGCCGAATCCTCCTCTTGTTGTACAAGTATCGGATTAGTCCTTTCTGACTGTGTTCGATTGAGGGGCATTCTAATGATTGAGGAGTCGCATGTGAGTGAGGACGAAAATGGATAGATTGCGTTCTTAATGATGTGGGATCTTCCTCTATTTATGAGAGTTTAGGTTTGACTTTTGTCCTCATAATGTAAAACATCAAATTAATCGAGTCAATCATGTCATGTAGCCTTCTTGATGATTAATATGGAGTGTTCTTTTGATTTTTCGAGGGATTAAGCCCACCAACTTTTACCCGTTGACTTCTGCGTTACGACTAATCGTACAATTTTGGGGGCTCGACTGGCGAGTCCTTAATATATTTGAGCTCGACTGATATGTTCTCGAGTTGGTGGGCGCTCAGACATTTTTTTTTGCTATCTTCGAGTTGCACTTAGGTCAAAGTCAATTCGGTCAGGACAGAGGTTCGTTTGAACCTACTAACATAGCTATGACCTGGCTACCAGGTTGGATTGATATTTCGACCTCCCTCATCTACTTTTTTTATGGCTTCTTTTTATATCATTGTTTTCATAGATGATACTTGTTTCATTGTTTTATTTATGTATACTTATTTTGATATGTTGTCAGCAGTGGCATAGTTAGGAATTTTACTCCAAGGGGTACTGACTTCTAATTTGTATTAAAATTATGTTTTGAAAGAAGTAATTGAATAAGACATTTTCAACGGTGAATTTTTTTTTGCCGTATTTCTCAATGATTGTTTAAACTAAAAATTAAAAAAATCATTACTCTAACTTTGCAAAACTTAAAATTCAAAATTCAAAATAGAGCAAAGTATTGAAATTTTAGGATCTCTAGCATATTGAATTAAATTAAAATTTCTATTTTTAGCAAAAAAATAAGAATAAATCAAAAGTTCTACTTTTAGCATAATCAGAAAATTCAACTCATAAATCACTTGTATCAAAACTAAATTACTCAAACATGACTGAGTTGTCTTTAAAAATAATATTTTGAAGCCAGTAGTTGAATTCTTTTTTTAAAAAAAGAAAAATAATAGGTCATTCATAATTTAGGAGGAGCACTTATTAAGAATGTATTTTAAATTTTTCATTTTTTATAAATAAAAGTGAAATTTGTAACACCCGACCCTTCTTATGGCAACGATATTGTCGATTTTGGGCAAAAACCATCACGATTTTGTTGTTTTCCTGAGGTCACCCATCCTTAATTACTCCAATATAAGCACGCTTAACTGCAGAGTTCTAATGAGATCTCTACTACCTTGGGAAAAGGCCTCGTTGCAATATGTGAGTCCAAGATTTTTCTTTTATAGTCTAGGAACTCCCTCTTCCTTTCTGGTGTGGGGTACCAAGATATCACATAATGAATCTCTTTTATTGCTTCCACTTATTTGAAGCGCTGAACCTTTTCAACTACCACCGCTACATGGTGTAAGGCAAACTTCCTAGGCTTTTGCATTACTAGATTTCTTAGAAGATCTATGTTCAATCGATGACTGATTACTTTGGAGTCTATTCATGGCATCTCGTAAAACGTTCATGCAAAAACTTATTTGTTCTCTTTTAAGAACTCCATTAGTTCGATTTTTTCCTGTTTGGACATACTGGTACCGGGTAAGAAGTACCAATCTGGATCCGCCAGGGAGATGTAGAACTTTTTTAGGTCTTTAATTACCTTTTCTTCAGTTGTTCAGCTGTAGTCGTAGATGGTGGGTCCATCATCTACCTCGATAGTTTTTACTTCGGTACATTGTTCTCTGTCTTTTACTGTGATAAGGAAGTATTGCCTTACTGCGTGCTAATCTCCCTTGATCTCGACTACTTTATTTCCCATCTAGAATTTGAGGGACTGGTGGTAGGTTGATGGAATTGCTCCCAAGCTGTGTATCCATGTTCTTCCTACAATAGCATTGTAAGTGAAAGGTTGATTGACAATTAGAAATTCAGTGTTTACCATTGCAGGCTCTGCCTTTACTAGCATAGTTATTCTCCCTACTGACCACATAGGGTCTGTGCCGATGCCAATCCGTAGGGTCATGCACCTCTGGAGTATTAAGTCCTTTAGCCCCAGCTTCTGGAAAAGGCTGTAGTACGTGACGTCAACCGAACACCCCTGGTCCACCAATATTCGCATTACGTCATAGCTAGCAATGCGTAAAATTAGTACTAGGGCATCATTGTTGGGGTGCTGTACTCCTACGAGGTCATCGTCTGAGAAGTCAATCCCTCGCATCTGGTCCTGGCTAGAGTTCGCCTCTGTTCTTCGACGTTTGCCCTCATCCACTTTCATTGTATAGGCCAGGGTCTTGGGTTGATGCCGAATAACTGCTCGGGTGACTGGCTTAGTAGTACCATGGATCATCTTTACCACTCCGAGAGGAGCATCCCTTTGTTCGGGACTTTGGTCTTGCGCTTGTGGTCTTTCTTCTCGAGCAGTCTTCTCGATGTCAATAAACTCCAAGAGGTGCCCTGCTCGGACCAGATCTTTCAAGTATTTTTTGAACGTTCGGCATTCCACAGTCAGGTGGTCGTGGTCCCGGTGGTAATGACACTTTCTCTTTGGATCTCGTTTGTTCGGATTGCCGATCAACTTCAGCGGCCACTGAAAGTAAGGCTTATCTTTTATCTGGTCTAGTAGTTTGTGCATAGGCTCTTTAAACACCATTTGTAGGGCTTGGTAGGCTATTGTCTTCTTTTTCTCCTGGGAGTCTTTCCTAGATTTTTGATTCTTTTGCCCTTTATCTTTCCTAGATTTTTTATTCTTTTGCCCTTTATCTTTTCTTTCTAGTTATTTAACCGAGGCCACACTTGTCACACTCCTTCTCTAGGGTGCTAAAAATCAAGACTTAGAGTGGACAAAAATATATCTATACAAGTTAAATCAGATTTATTTATTCATAAATACAAAAGTATTTTACATTTTAGGGTTATATTACCCCAACTACTCCAATTTGATAACACAAAGGTTTCAACTCCTTAACCTGGTACCAAAATAACTTCTGACTGACGACTGTGGTGGACCAACTCTTCTAACCATTCTTACTATCTGCAACCACAAAGGTTACATGATAGTGCAGTTAGTATTATATTAAACAAGATGAGCAACAATCATTTAAGAATACTAAAAATATTATATTTTTCACAAGAGATGTAAAAATACTAAGTCAGAAAATCTCACAATTTATAATTAACTTTTCTCAATCTTTGTAAAAGTATAACTTTTCATATTAATACTTAATACCTGCAATTTATCATTTCTCACAAATAATTTTATATTCAGAAGTACTCATACTTGATAGGACAGTATAATTAAAACTAAACCATTCCCAACATACAATTACATTCAACAATTAGTTCGGCTAACACACACCCATGCAGGGCACCGCACAACACCTCAGCAGGCCAACACACACCTCTTTCTGGCAATGGGACACCGCATACTGCCTTCATAGGCTAACACACACCCCTTTCTAGCGATGGGGTACCGCACAATATCTCAATAGGTCAACACACACCCTTTTTTGGCAATGGGGCACAGCATACTGCCTTCATAGGCTAACACACCCTTTTCTAGCAATGGGGTACCGCACAATACCTCAATAGGCCAACACACACCCATTTCTGGTGATGGGGAACCGCACAATACCTTGATAGGCTAACGCACACCCCTTTCTGGCGATGGGGCACCGCATATAACACACCCCTTTCTGGCGATGGGGCACCACATATTGCCTTAATAGGCTAACGCACACCCCTTTCTAGCGATGGGACATCGCACACAAGCTCACACAGAGCAGATACAAGCTCACACAGAGTGAATATTTCTTAGTAACTACTCCCACACATGACAAATTTTTTCACATTAAAGAAAATTACTAACATTGCCCATCTTTCATACGCCTATCTTCTTCAATAATATAACTGGCATACTTTTGAACTAACAATGCCTTCAAAAATATAAATAGCATTTTTGAAGAATCATAAAGTTTGAATGTGAAAAGATTATGCTATTACAAGCTCACATAGTTCAAAACAAAAGTAATCAAACAAGTTTTAAGGCATAATTTATACAATTCAGTTCAAAATAATACTAAGCACTCTCACATGTATTTATATTCAAAATAATACTATATTTATATTCAAGATAATACTTAAGAATTTCACCTTATTTTTAGTGTAACCAAAACTTTCTCTTCCGTTTTTGATTTCAATTTCTTAGTCTTTTGATGACAAAAGTTTAGAACCTACCAAGAAATCAAATTCACACGTAAGTGCGAGATACTAATTTTTTGTAATTACGTATTTTAGAACTTTTCTTTATTTACTTATAATTTAAAACTTTTAAATAATAAAATTTAGTTGAAATTCTAAATTTTATTTTTTAATTTATTACTTAGCTCATTTAATCAATAATTTATTCTTAAGTTTTCGAATTTAGATACACAGACGAAAATATATTATCCACTCCTATTAAATGAAAATCTTGTCAAACTTTTATGTAAACAAAATATTAACTTTAGTAAAACTAATAAGATTTATAATAATAATTATTATTTGTTCTTTAAAATCAAAACATATATATACACAAAAATATTTCAAAGTTAAATATTTTATTAAATATTTAACAATTCAAATTTTCCTTTTTCTTTCTTTTCTTTTCTTTTCTTTTCTCCCACCTGTAAATTTTCTTTCTTCCAGGCTAACAAACCCCAACGTTTCCTCAAGCCCCATAATTTCCCTCCCCCATTACTGGTTTTCCGGCCTCAACCCATTGTTACATAACCAAACCTTCCGTATATATCTATATACAAGAACATACCTTTAATTAAAAATGTAATATACATTAGGACTGATAAATTAGGAAAGTTAATGATTGACATGGCTATAAAATAAATAAATAAAACTTACATTTTATCAGTTTCTCAGTTGGTCTGTAGTATGATTTTAAATCCACTTCCTAAACAAAAGTTAATAATATGATCAATGTCAAATTCTAATTCAATGGTTTCTTCTGCTTCTGCTTTTCTTTTTCAATCTCCGAAGATGAACATATATATATATATATCAACTTTAAATTATTTTCTTCTAACTTTAGATTAAAATTTTCGACTAACCGGTTATTGTTAGTGACGACCGTCGGTGGCGATACGATATAGATCCGATCACGGTGGCGATGGTTGTTCACCAAGAGAGGTAAAGAGAGACAGAGACGAAGAGAGCAGAGAGATGGGGAGAAGAAAGAGAGTGAGGGGCGCATGCATGCGTTGCATGCAGAGAGAGAGAGAGAGAGAGAGAGAGACGGGGTAACAGAGAGAGATGGAGGGTGGGAGAGACCGGCGTCGGGGTCGCCAGAGCAGGTGGCATCGGCGTAGGCACGGCGTCTCCGGAGGTGGTGGCTGCGGCGGTTGGCGTGGTTTGGGGTGCGGCAACTGTTGGTCTTCTTCATTGTTCACTCTCTGTTATCACCCAGTAAAATTAATTTCTGCTTCTTTTTTCTTTCTTTTTTTTTTTCAAAGATGGTGTGTGCAAAGCTGTGGGCGAACTCGGTATTTTGGGAACAGGTGTCCAATACGTGTCGCGATGCATATTACACTTGCGACAGATGTACGGTTGCTCAAATATTATACCTCATAAATGTTTTTAATGAAAAAATTTTAATTCAGAAAAATTCACAAAATTTCCAAATAAATTTTTAATATTATTTTACGATTTATCGTATCTTTAGAATTTTTACAAAAATTCTCTACCTATATAATATTTTTTTATTTCAAATTTTTAATTACTAAATTTTTTTTAATGGATGTAAAATTTTGAATTTCAATTTCACAATAGATTATAAGGTTTTATTAGGTATTTTAATTCTAATTTCTCTACTAATTAATTCTTTATTTATTTATTTATTTATTATTATTATTATTTTGTTTTACAATTAGCTGCTAATACTATTTTCTTCTAAGTTGAGAATTTTGATTTGACACGTGTTTTTTTTTTATTGATTACTAAGGTGTGAGTTATTACAACATTTTGTTCGGCTTAACTTATATCTTTTTCAACCTTGGCATGTTGTTCGATTTTCACCATTAATTCGGACATACTAAATACAATCTTCTTGATGGGGGATTGTCTTGGACGGCTTTGTGGAGGCATAATCTATTTTGAAAGAGGCCACGACTAACTGTTCACTGCAATCACCTATCTCATTGTATGCTTTCCAACAACGTCGAGCATACTATCGAATCGTTTCGCCTTATTCTTCCTTAGGGCAAGCAGTGTGTCAAAACTTTCCGACTGTCTGCTATTGGTGATGAACCGAGCAGTGAAGGATTCAGCCAATTGCTGCCAATTAACTATTGATTGGGGTGGTAGCTTATGGAACCAACTGATAGCAGTTTCTCTTAAACTGGATGGGAGCATGCGATAAAAAGAGTCTATCGTTCCCACTCCAGAGTGCCATTGCCTGTCTGTATTGGCAAATGTGGCTTACTGGATCTATTTTTCCATCGCACATCTCAAATTTTTGCAAAGAAAACTTACGTGACGGATCTGCATTCTCAATAACTTCGGCTAATTATGATACTGAGATCTGCTCAAGGGCCTTATTTGCTACATCTTACGTTGTTTAGTCACCACCATGCTGTATTCTGGAATCTATTCTTTTTTTCAACCACAACCGGAGGTATTGGTTTAGATCTAGTTTGGCCTGAGCTACCCTTTAAGGGTTTGGCCGTGTAGATTTAGCTCTAATGGTATCACTTCACTTAAAACTTCTTAGGCTCTCCTCGTGTGCCTTACACCTCTGTCTTTGAGGATGACTCAGGCTATAGGATTCTGGATTTTTTTCGGTCTCTTCTAGTTTGGGATTCTCTCTTTGCCTTATGCATGATTCCCTCTAGGTTTTTTGTCTTTGAATCCTTCGCATGAGTTTCTAATTTCTCTGTCGCATTGTTCCATTATTTTCTCAAAATTGTTGATGGTCCTATCTCACCTTGCCAACCTCTCCTCTAATCTCTCTTTCTCTTAAAGATAGAGGAGAGGGGCGTTCTCCTCTAAAGCTTGTGGTAGAGTAACGTAATCGCCTTCCATTAAGTGAGGCGTCATCCCTACGCCTTTGAATCTCCGCCGGGACCCTAAAGACCCTTGGTCGCTCTAAAATAACTGATATAGATCTCTGAGGAATTTCTTCTTACCCTCCTATGTGGCTTCCGGTGAATCCAGTAAGAGTCTGGCTCATGATTTTGTTGGTTCAAGATTGGTTCAAATATGATGATCTCAAACAAAATATGAACAAAACTCATTGCTGCCAAACTCACTAGAGGCTGCTCACAGCATTATCAAACCCCTGCAAGATGAATAATATCGTTAGTGCTTTTAGGCCTAGTTCGCTCAAGTTAGATTTCTCTCTAAGAGGTTTCTAATCAAGAACTTAGGACGAAATTGCGTACCTGGGGGTTGTAGAGTACTTTCATTTATATAGGCATTGAAACCAAGGAGGCTAAGTTCTCTTGGAACTCTGCATCTTCTTCTTAATCTCTAACTTACTAGAGATTATATCTTATCTTTAAGCAATCCTTATTGTTGTAGGAAGTCTAATCTTTGCATTCCCGAACTGCCGTATCAAGAATGAAATCTTCTTGAATTATCTTTTTACCCAGGGCTGATTTAGGCTTGAGTATCATGTGTTTCCCCTTCTGGGGTGGCCCGAACTCATCATGGGCTGAACTGTTCGTGGGCCAATCTTTTAAGGCAAGTTCGAACCTACTTGCTTTGGGTTGGGTTTCAAGTCCTTAGTTTTATCCACCCTCAATTTATATGTATTATATGTATATATATGATGAGCTCTGCAAATTTTCTGGTTGCAAAGGGAGTTTTTAATGGTGAAGATGATGTAGGATTTTACGAAGTTGTTTGTCAAAAACGAATCTCTAAAGGGAAAACTTTAGTCTCTTGAAGTGTCTGAAGGGTAAGATTATGGTGAGATAGTAATCTCCAGTGAAATCTGAGTGAACTTGGAGGGAGAAAGAGTAAGTGCCGTTGCTGAAATCATAAAATCGAGTTAGGTTTGAATGAGATTAGAAGAAACTTAGATTATTTCTAGGCTTTATGCTAGATTTTGGTAGGTGTGGTTCATTTTCGATGGGGTTTTCCACGAAAACTTGTTGCGATTGTGAACCACACTTTGTGTGGCGACAACGCAGCAGTGTCCTGCTTAAGATTGCGCTTGATTCTGATGTTAGCGACGTGCGAGAAATTATTCAAAAGGATTTCTTCTACAAATCTCATTCTCACATCTCCTTCTCCTCCCCCTTCTCATCTTCCTCCATCTTCCAACAAATCCCATCACATAAACAAATCCTACAAAATTTAGTGGAGAGAGAGAGAGAGACTGAGGGTTAAGAGTAAGGTGAGGAAGTTGTAGAAGGTGAAATCAGTATTAATACAATGGTATTTACGTCTTTTATTAACGAAATTCATTTATTTTACTGACAATTGAGGTTAGTGATATTTCAGAAAGTAGAAAATACTCTTATTTTTATCAGAAACTTCAAGGGAGGTCAGTGTAATTTACCCTTTGTTGGCAAATTAGTTAGTGTCGAAAGCCTTTTGATAGTTGATGTTTGGAATGTTTAAAAATTTTTACTTTTAAGAGATTTAGCTTTTTCATAAAAAAAATATGAATAAAAGAAAGTTAAATTGTTTGGAATAATTTTTTGTAACAGTTTTTTTGTTTTAAAATGTTAAAAATATTTTTAT
The DNA here is from genome assembly GCA_034768845.1 of Heliamphora exappendiculata. Lineage (NCBI taxonomy): Eukaryota > Viridiplantae > Streptophyta > Magnoliopsida > Ericales > Sarraceniaceae > Heliamphora > Heliamphora exappendiculata. The sequence goes on along the minus strand of JAOTRH010176379.1, from coordinate 1,743 downwards.
TTTTAGTGTTTAAATTGTAGTGTTTGGGATAGTGGTACGATTTTTTTTTTGTTTTATTAGTATGATTGACTCTTTTAAGTAAATGTATTTTAGTAATTTTGTTTGAAAAAATATTAGGATATTTGGGATATGTATTGGATTTTTTTGTTAAATTGAGTGTCTGCTTGGGATGTTTAAAAAATTTGACTTTTAAAAAGTTTAGCTTTTACAGAAAAATAAAATAAAAAAATAAAATTATTTGGGATAATTTTTTGTAGTAGTTTTTTTTTTTTTTATTAAAATGTTTAAAATGCTCTTACTTTTAGTTTTTAAGTTGCAGTGTTTAGGATATTAACACGGTTTTTTTTTTTTGTGAGTAGGGTTAACTTTTTTATGTAAGGGTATTATAGTTATGTTGTTTGAAAAAAAGTTTGAATGTTTAAAATATGTATTAGATTTTTTTTAGATTAAGAAATGAAAAAAATGTAAGTTTTTTTTAAAAAAAATCAAATAGTGTAGCTTAAAAGTCAATTTTTTTTATAAAAAAAATTAACTTTTAAGCTAAGCCAAACAAGTCCTAAAAGATGGAGTATTTGGGTTTGTCGGATGTTGATCTTGTCAACACCAATAATCTCAAAATAATTTAATCCACAATGTTAAAAAAAATTAAATAAAAATATATAGAAAAACATATTGGGAAAATTTTTTTTTGCCGAAGAGTGTGGTGAGTGCAGCTTAATATACAAGAGTAATTATTCAATAATATGAGAATAGTATATGATATTGCTCAACTAATAATACTATTAGAAGAATTAATACTATGGGCTCATATTTGTTAGGCATGCGAAAAGATAAAGAATAACTCTCTTAATGTATATTAGGGCTTATTTGAAATTAAGAAAAAAATTAACTTTTTTTTAAAAATTCAATTTTTAAGCTAGTTTGTTTGGGTTAATATTCTTGCATGAATTTTAAGGTAATTAAAAAAAATCAAATCTTTTTTATTCATTTTTTTCTTATAATATTTACTTTTTTAAATTATCTTAAATACTCTCATTTTTAATTATTTTTAAAAAAAAAAAATTAAACCTCTTAAAAATTATCTCAAATAGGCTATGAATATTATTGTTTGCTAAGAGTATCAATATTTTGTGAATACCTTATAATTTGCTCAAAATATAAATAAGTGCTAGTTCGCCTGTTGGGGAGAAGTTATCTATGTCCAACTAATATGGAAACTCCATGTATTTATAATTTTAGAAAAAAAAATATACATTATTGTATAGTAGTTATTATTACATGGCAGTATAATTATATCTTAAAAGAATGCATAACTAACATGTATTAACTAAATACACCATGTTAACATGATAATGTAATATTCTTTACTTACATATTGACCCTATTTGAGATAATTATTTATTTTTATTTTTAATAAAATTTAAAATTATTTAATTAAATTATTATAGTTTTTTGAGTCATCTTATTAAAAATACTTTTTTTACAAAAAAATAAAATAAAAACAAAAATTTCAGTAGGCCACAGGGGCGAAAATTTATCCCCTTGGCCTCACCATCAACTCTTTCCTCTTTTTAACTAAATGTACTTTGCCAACTAGTTTAAAAATTATTATTATTTTAATATTTTTAATTAAAAAATTAATTTTTATTTAAAGTAAATTATTTTATAACTTAATTTTTAAATTAATTTTTTTAAAATTGTTTATTTAGGTAAAAGTTAATATTTTATTTTTTTTTAAAACGG
>JAOTRH010176358.1:0-12179 GCA_034768845.1 Heliamphora exappendiculata | reverse complement strand
TGCCTTATTGCAATATTAAAAGATTTCTGAAAAAGTTTTAAATTCTTTATTTCTTGAAAAGACCCAATTCACCCCCCTCTTGGGTTGCCTAGATCTAACAACCACCACCACCACAAGCACTATCGCTACCACTTCCACCGCCACAACTCCCCACCACTCCACACTGCCATCGCTCTCCAACCCCCACCACCACCACCACTCAACACTGCCACCACTACCACCGCCACCACCACCATCCAACACAGTGAACCATCACGAAACACAGTGAACATAGTGAGACATTTGTTTTAGAAAAAGTAATAAAACATTTTATAATAAATGAGATATTTCAGAAAAAATATCTCATTCGATTGTGCTATGAAAATTTAGATTGTTCGAATAAATGAGACATTTCTTAACAAATGTATTATTTTGATAGTGAAGTAAAAATACAGAGAGATCGAATCAATGAGACATTTCATTACAAATGTCTCATTTTTAGAATGAGAACTTTCATTTTTCAAAACAAATGTCTCATTTTTTTTTAAAAACAGATCAGATTCATTTACCTTAGAAATGCCTCATTTATTATGAAATGCATTTCCATCTCCAAAAATTGAAATGTCACATTGGTTATGAAATGCCTCATTATGAAAATGAGACATTTGTAATGAAATGTCTCATTTCACACCTAAGACAATTCTCCATGATCAAGAAATGAGACATTTGTGTTGAAAAAATAAAACATTTGTTATAAAAAAAATAAGACATTTACCTCATTGTAACAAATGAAACATTTGTTAAAACCACCTACACCAAATGGCGATTGAAATGATAAAAGTTAATAAACAATTAACAAAATTAGATAAGATTGAAATTATGAAAGTTTATAAACAATTAACAAAATAAGATAAGTGAAAAAACACACCATACCAATTCCCAACTTGGTATCGTATTTTTATCGTCTCTCCATTTTGGGTTTTTCCTTTAACCAAATCTTGGAACCAATGCCTAAAACAATCGAGAAATTGATATACTTCGGTGTCAATATTTTGAATTTGAGGTGAAACGCAATCGAAGGCGAAATTTCAGACGTTTTCGGGTTGAGATCGTACTTTACGTCGATGGAATTGTCTTATAATTGAATAAGAGGTCGGATTCTCGAATCGATAACGACGACTATGTCTGTTGGCCACCTTGATCTAAGCCACAACCACCTCTACGTGCCAATTTTGGCAAGATCGTCATTCGATCATATCCATATCTCTCTCTCTCTCTCTCTCTCTCTCTATATATATATATATATATATATATATATATATACTTTGGGTCATGCTAATCATAAACCATGCAAATAGAGTAAAGAGTAAAACACACAAAATAGACTTTTATAAATTTAAGAAAATTACACAATAATTGGAGTAGGTATAAGGGTTGTATACAGAAGGGAAGGATGAAAGCAAAGAAGAGAAAGGGTTTTTCGTTATGAGGAACAAGGCTCCTTAGTACCTCTATATATACTACGCAAATACGTTGTGGACTCCAAACAAACTTAGAAAACAAAAAATAAATAGGAAATTTGAAATAATTACAATACTGTTTTACTTTTGACTTTTACAAACTTTTACTATTTATGAATAGTATTTGAATGGGCACGGTTAAGGATCCGATGTGTTAGAGAGGCACTATTTAAGCATCTTACTATTCATCTTTTGGATTTCGGTGGATGAAATGATGGTACTTTTGGAAAAGCATTTGGCATATACTGAACATTGGGAAGCATCTTTGAAAGCTTTGATCACACGTTGTTCGGCGTGAGTGACTTTTGAAATTTTGGCAGACAAAAGATGTCTGAAATTAATTGGCAATCATTTTGAAAAGATTTGGGAGAATAAAAATGATACATTTTTAGATATAATTGAAAATTGGATAAATTTATCTTCTAGCTTCATAATGAATCAGAATCAAAATTTATACCAAAATAATCATCCTTATTGGACTAAGGACTGAAATTATCATCTTTTGGGTCTTCATCCAAAAGGTTTTCATTTGCAATTTGAGCAAAAATCTTATTTTGAATAGCTTTTTGAAGTGCATCCTTAGATATAGACAAGGATGGATTCTTTTGAAGAACTTTGGAACGAATGACAGCAATATCAAAATTTAGCATATCAAATGATGAAGATGTCGATATTGGAGAGGATGTAGAGGCTAATTTGGATGCATAAGAAGTTTTAGAGTGTTTCTCAAACAATTTGAATTTTTGAACAAATGAGGTAAGACAATAATTTTTGAGGGTGTCAGGAAAATATGTGTGGGGAATATCAAATTTATCCCACCATCGGGTGACAAATTCTGTAGCAAGATAAGGAATATTATTGGCTATTGAAATCGTATATTTTCACTTGAGCAACTAGGGAAGTGAAAAATTTGCATAGAAATGTAAAAGCAACGGATTCAAAGGATTTGAATATTTGGTATAATGGGTATAAGATTCTTGAATAATAGTAGGTAAAATATTCGGATGAGATCCAAACTCAGTCCACCAAAAGTGAAACCAACATGGAATATAAGATTCAAAATTGTTACAAAATTTGATGAACCACGAGTGTTTCATCGCATCATTTTGAAAATAAATGGCATTGTGAAAAGCTCTTTGATAATCATAATAATTATAAGTTTTTCGTATGATGGCGCCATTTTAAAATTTTTTATTGAAATTATTGCCTTGACCTCAATCATTTTTCGAAATAATTTTTTAGATAATACACTTTGAATAACTAATGGTTTTACTATTATCATTTGAATTGTGCTGAATTTTGATTGAACTTGTCTCAACAAGGAGCGTTTCAAAAAAATTCTATTTGGGGTGTCGATTTCTGATAAATAATACCATTTGGGTGGAAGATAACTTCCAATAAATTTGGCAATAGTCAAAGGCTTTTCTTTATCACTCTTCGCAACAATCACTTTGTAATCCTCTTTTTCCAGAGGAGTAATGGGGAATAAGGTTTCATTGGATATATACATTGAGGTCGTGCTTTTGGAACAGAATGAAATGGGAATTTATCTTTTAACTGTTGTGTGTGCGGGATTACGCGGTGTACTCATATTTACATTTGTCAGTATATAGATTGATAGGTGTTTAAAAGATCCCTGCAAAAACTCTCGAGTTAAAAAGTCAGGCAAAGAATTGGATTCTCCTTTAATAAATTGAATATCAAAATCAAATATAGATAAAATAGCTTACCAACGAGCAAATATTTGTTTTGAAACAATATTTTTTACAACTTTTTGTAAAACATCTTTTGCAGTTTTGCAATCAATTTTTAACTAAAACTTTTGATTTAATAAACCACTTTCAAATTTAATGATACATAAAACAATCGATATTATCACTTTTTTAATTGCGAAATAATTACTTTGAGTAGGTATCTATACTCCACTAGTATATCGAATTAATTGTTCTTTAACTTGATATTTTTGTTTTAAGATACCTCCATAGCTAATCTTAGAGGCGTCAGTCTCAACAATTTTAAAAGCATTAGGAATAGGTAAATATAAGTATGAGAGGTGTTTTGCATGTTGTATAATTTTTTGGACATCTTTTATGTGTTACTATGTCCAAGGTTTTGGATTCTTTTTTAACTTTTGATATAATAATTTTGTATCCTTACGCATATCTTGATAGAATTCTTTAATATAATTTAAACTTTCTAAGAATCTTTGTAATTGAGTTTTATTTAAAATTTCATCCAAAAATTTATTTGCAAATTCTATAGATTTATCGATTGGGATTATTGTGGCTTGATAAATATTATGACCAAGAAATCTTATTTTGGTTTGAAATAATTTCATTTTTGGAGCACTTAGAATTAATCCATTGGATTTAATAATATTATAAAATTTATTTAAATGTTTAATATGTTGAGATATTGGTGAAGAAAATATTAAGATATCATCAATATAGACAATATAAAATTGAGTATAATTATTAAATATATCATTCATAATCCTTTAGAATTTTGATTGAGTATTTTTTAACTCAAATGGGCATATCATTTCATTCATAGTGTCCAAAGGGCACAGTGAATGCAATTTTATATATATTATTTTTTCATTAATTTGGATTTGTCAAAATCCAAATTTCATATCAAGTTTAAAAAATATTTTTGTTTGATTTAATCTATTTAATAAGTCTTTTTTATTAGAAATTAGATAACGAATCTATTGTAGAACTTTTTAATTTATAACTAATCTTGGTGTTTTTCTTTCTAATTCTGCATTTTTATTAACATAAAAGGCTGCACATGACCATGGTGATTGACTTTGACGAATTAATTTTTTATCTAATAAATTTTGATTATTTTTTTTACAATATTCCATTTGAGATGGTCTTTGCTTTTATTGGAATAATTCTTTTATTAAAATCAAGTTTATAAGGCAATTGGACTATATGTTGTCTATGATGCCAAAAGGCATGAGGAATATATTTGATCATAAATCTTTTTCATAAAGATTTTTAAAATACTCAATTTGTTGTTGTGTTAACAAATTTGAGTATTTTAAATATATAGGTTGATGTAATAAATTTGAAACACAACAACAAATTGAGTTTGTAGTCATTACGTGGCATATATGTAAAAATGGCTTTGACGCCCACATAATCGAAGAATTTTTTTGTTTATTTTTTTTTCTATTTCAACAGTGGCCGTTGGGATTTCTTTTGAAATTTTCACATATAGATTTGTCCTTGATCATTATTCTTGAATTTTTTGAAAGAATTAGTGAAGAGTGCGAGCTGACGAATGTAGTCACAATTTTTCACACTAGATAAATTTTGTGTATGTTGTGTTCTTGTGCTTATTTCTTACTTGTTTCTTTCTTGTGTAGGATTGTGCTTTATTCGTATGGATGTGAGTAAGATGTTAGGGTTGCATACCAAAATCATGCATGGAATTTTTGATATTTGATTTCATTTTTTAAAAAATATATTTTTTCATTTTAATGAGAATCTACATGAGTAATGTATTCATTTTATTATTTATTTAATGGTATATTTGATGCCTTTTATTTTACATAATAGTTAATCTGGTGTGTAGAGTTCAGCTTAGATATGAAAAATCAGATTATCAGTTCATGTAGAATATATTGTATAAGTTTTTGATTCACAGTCATAGATAAAATTGGACACATCATTGGTAGAGCTGTAGCACAGTGTAAACAACTTGATTTGACTCCGTTGAATCTTATACTTATCTAGATAAATCCAATGATGAAAACCAAGTGGAATAATGTGCCAAGTCTCCGAGCAATTGTCTGAGAATGATCCAAAATCAATACTTCCAAAAATTGAACCTCGAGATTGCAACTTTTGAATCTTAAGGCCACAAACTTGCAAACCTTGTGACCTAATTGTTCACTGGGCCCTATAGTTGCGTCCGTAACCTTTGAACATTGCGCCCGTAACTCTTTTGTCTCAATCGTAACAAGAAACTTTTGAAAATCCTAAATTTTGTCACGGTCGCAACATTGTTTGTAACAGTCGTAACCTTCAAAGGTGGCGACTGCAACCTATTTAAGCCAAATCTAAGCCTCAAACATGTCACTATTACATTTGGTGGCATTGTCTTTAAATTTGTACCTTCGGTACGAATTTTAGATGAGGAATTCTAGATAACGACACTCTACTGAATTGCCGACTCAAACCCCGACTTACACCTGCTAGTCGAAGTATTGGAATTGAAACGTGTTCGGCGATTGGAGGGACGACTGCTACACTCCACGGCTTGAGGACACATCCGGAATATCATGTTGTAGGTATATGTGCTAGATTCTCGACACTTCGCTCTTCACATCTTCTACCCCCGTGGAAAGGTCGGGTTAAAATTTTAATTTCAATATTGTTGTTTGCATGCTTTATTATTTTGATTCAACATGTTATTCACATGTTCTATTTGCATGCTTTATTATTTTGATTCAACATGTTTTATTCGTGTGTTTTATTCGCATATTTTCATATCTTGATTTGATATTATTGTTTCGATCGCATTGTTTATATGTCACTGCTTTGATTCTTTAGCACTTGGATCATGTTTGATTTGTCGTAGTTTCGATCAGATTTGCTTTAGAGTAATTCTATGATTCTGTATCACATTGCATGTTTGCACTCTACACGATGCTTGCCAAATTTCAGTGAAACGATGCCTAAATACCGTGCGATCGCAATAATCAATGTTGTGGGCATGACTTTTTGGCACTTACATTAGAATGGTTGCAACACTGTTTTTTGCGCCCGTGAACTTTGCCTATATTTTCCTTGCGACCACGACATCAATATGTCTCGACCGCATACTTTTGTCATTTTCAGTAGCTTAAATACCATTGTTACAGTATTCTGTTGATAATATATGATATCCAGTATGCAGGCAGTGTTGTTTATCAAAATCTTGTACTGTTCTTTTATTTACCTCATTTTGTGCTTACCATAGTTTGGTTTTGACAAGATTAGGGTTTATCGGCTTCTTTTGAGATTATCATCTTCTTTACTTATTGCATGTTGTGTCCATCATAAATCCTTTAGCATAGTTTACCCATGATTAAAGTTTAGGTCCTTTCCATTATGTTTTGTTCTCCCTTATTATTTTGTCGCATACATTACATAACTGAATGAAATTAAAAAAATTTAAAACGAAGGAGAAAAATATAAGTGAATTATTTTTTTATTACATGTATAATTTTCGATAAAAATAAATAAAAATTTAGTTTTTAACTTTTATGTGATACATAATTGTATATATAATTATTAAAGGTTTTTTTTTGTAATATTTCTTCCCAATATATTTTCATCGTAAATATCGCATTTTTTTTTACTATAACTAACTATCCAAGCAAAAAATAGAAAGAGTATATATATGTGTGTGTGTGTTTTTTAATTAAAACGGTGGTCAATTATTATAGAAAAAATCTCAATAATAATATGCACTCTCCATTTGTACAAAAATAAATTTTTTTGTCGTTTAGCATGTAAATTTACAAAATTACTCTTTTATACAATACAATTTTATAAAAAAACAAAAATAATTTTACAAATTCACATGCTAAAAAAAGTATATTTATACAAAAGAGGAGTGTGAAAATCAATTCTTTGATAATACAATATGTGATGTGCATATAATCCATAATATTATGATAAAAAAAATACTAGGAATATGGGTAAAATTTGGTAAAGCCAAGTGATATGTGGTTTTTCTCTATTAATTGAGAGTATAAATGATATTTATTTTAATTAATAAAAAATAAACGTGTAATTTAATTTAAAAAAACCACTACTTATAAATCTCCCTTCGTCATAACTTTCCATATAAAATTCAAAACATATATAAATTTTTATTTCTAAAAATATAAAATAAATAAATTATAATAAAAAAGGTGCATGCACACCGCACTTGCCCAAATACTAATAAAACAGATGGCAACATACTTGAATTTGAAATTACTAAAATAAGTGGGATCCGACCCATGAGAGCATAAATCGATAAGCAGAAGGTTGACTTTAATTTCCGTACACACCCGTCTAATTGAAAACTGAATGTAGACTCCACAAAATTATATCTTTCATTAAATTAGCTACAAACGAACTCAAATAAATAACAAACAACTACACGTCATCTTAATGCCACATTTTGCAACTCGACTCCGATATTTCAAAAACAAGTAGAGCATACCAAGTCAGAGTCAGACCCAATATTGTATAATATTTCGTAAAATAAAATTGTCCAACAAAAAACCACAAAAGCAATTATTATAATCTCAAAAGAGTTCATTTGATAATGTTTATGTTTTTTATTTTATTTTTTTATAAGTTGAAAATAAAAATATGTTTAATAATTATTTTTGTCAACTCTTTCGGTTACACCGTTCGGCCACCATCTCCAATCATTCTCTTCAATCATTACTTTCAGCCACCGTCTCTGCTCACCTCATATGAATACCCACCTGGTAACTTTCTTTGACCATTACATTTGACCATTACTTTCGATTACCACCTCTAACCACAACATACGACCATCATTTTCGACCACATCTTACGATCACCAATTTAAACCACCATCGCTACAACTTACTATTATCACAGACTAATATTTTCGGTCACCACTTTCAACTACTATTTTTCAAATATCTATGTCAAACACGTTTTTGTTTTTGTTTTTTTTATATAAAAAATAAATAAAAACAAGCTTTCGTTTATTGTAAACAAAAAATAGAAAACTGTAAATGTTATCAAATGAAGCCAAAATTTACTAAATTATTATTAATAGAAAAAATATGTATTTCACTTATTTTGTAAATAAATTTTAATTATATCTTTCTTCTTTCACCACCTTCAGCCACCACTTCTAAGCACTGCTTCCGACCAATAAATTGTTATTTTTTTTTTTACCACCTTTAACCACCACTTCCGACCATCGTATCCGGCTATCGCCTCCAATCACCGCTTCCGGCCACAACATTCGACCCCCACATACGGTTATCGCCTCTAACCACCACCTACGACTACTACTTCTAACCACCACCGTTACCTCTTGCTATCATTTATAGCTAACACTTTCGTTCAGCACCTCCGACCACCACTATTCGGTCACCACCTTCAACCACTCGCTTCAACTAACACATCTAGCCATACCTTTCGACGATCATATATGACTACTGCCTCCGCCACCATCGTTACCTCTTGCTATTGTTTTTTGTTAATATCTCTAGTCACCACTTCTGAGCACCGTCTCCAGTAAGTATTTTCGACCACTACATTCACTCGAAGCCTTTAATTATTATTTTTCAAAAATTTATGTGTCAAACATATTTTATTTTAAATTTTTTTATAAAAATAAATAAAACAATTTTTTTTTTTTATTGTAAACAAAAATAAAGAACACAAAAACTGTTAGCGTTGCCAATTGGGTTAGAAATTTGTTTTCTCTTGCATATCAAGGTTGAGATTTATTAATTTTTTGAGGTTAGTTATGTACTAGAATTTGTCTTAGTTTGATTGGGCGATAAGATTAATTTCATAAAAATTAATTAAAATATACATAAGCTGATCTCAATACCCTTAAATATAGAAAAGCAATCATTATTATTAGAAATAAATACCAAAACATATATTTTGAAAAAATTATAATAGAAAAAATTCATAGATGAAAATAAAAACCAAAACATATTTTGAATAATTTACAATAAAAAAATTCATACATCATTGGGGATCCCCAAAAGAATTAGTGGCCATTGTTTATTCGCAATAATTGAATTGGGGGGCATATCCATAATAACATTCGATCACTTTTTGAGAGAGACGGATTAACATTTTGTGGGGAGTTCTTCCAAGAGAAGATGATATAGTTTTCCCGTCCCAACTTCCAACAAGATATCAAATGCCAATGGAGCCGGAGTCTGGAATCTCTACTCCGCGTAACCCTTCTCAGGTTTTGCCTCCCCTTTTATTTTAGGGTTCTCTAATTTTATGGATGCTATTAATTTAATGTTATCAAATGATCGTTGTTTTTCGTATATGTAATTCGTTTAATTTCGATACTGTTTGATTTGTTTTCTTTATTCTTCATCATCTGCTACTCCTATCTACCTGATTGATTTATGTACGTGGTTTCGCGCTGGTTTACAATCAATCTTAATCTTTTACATCTCGAGAAAACGTCGTAGTTCTCCATGGGATCGCTAATGATATACTCAATTGTTTTGTCACTTTCGCTTGTACGTTGATTTAAAATGAAAACTTATAGTTCTGTTTTTCCGGAATGAATTCATTGGGTTGAATTGATGTTGATCTGATTCTTTTCTAAAGAGCTTAGAAAGGAGAAATTAACTATTTTTAAGCATGTCTAAAAATTTGAAATTGATAATTAGAGAAAGAATGTGCGATGAAGTTTGAGTCATTTATTGCTAAATTGAACGAGTAATCTTTATCACCAGTTATGTTGAGTAATGATCAACTGCTTGACATCTTAGTGTCCTTGACCTACTTTACAAATTCATATTAGGGTTCCGATGGCTCTATAACTTGCAAGTGCTCATTAATACACACAAACACATGCATATGTATATATACGCACATATGTATGCATACTAAGAAGCATCGATATTTTCAGAACATGCTTGTTGTGTTAGACACCCATGTTGGAAATCAACACTCTTTAAATACTCTTAAAACCGTGTTTAACAATTTTTAAACTTGCGAGTTAAAAAATTAAATTTATAATATCAGGCATTTTCTTGACACTTTGTGAATACTTCAACGACACATTTTTAACTTTTCGAACACATCTTATGTAAGGAATTTTTTAATAGTAACAATGATTTCAATTACTCGGAAGGCAATTTATGCGCCATAAATATGTGATAAAATATTTATAAAATGAAATATACGCCTTTTAAATTTATTTAGTGATATGTTGCATATTTTCATTACATTTGAATAAATTATTCATATACGTGGCATATAATAAATATGTAAAATATATAATTTTCTAACAAGTTCTAAACGTGATGTGTCATTTTTATCCTTTTCTTGAAAATCGGTGTGATAGTGTGTCAATGTCATGTTCGTGTCATGTTGCGTGTTCGTATCCATGCTACTTAGCATATGGGCTTCTCACAAGTTCTATTCATTTGGTTAACTTGTTGCAAGTTGGGTTTTGATAGTACCTTCTACTCTCTTCATTTTTTGGAACATTTGGACTTAGGCTCTTGTTATATACACAGATGTGGATAATAGAGCCAGACACACCCCTATCACAAGGGGTGGCCCTACTGCACAGTCATTCCATCTATGCACTACGCATTTTTGTTCGGACTTATTTGTTAATCCCCTGTTTAGTTTAGGCATTTTTTATTGGGCTTTTCAGCAAGAAGTCCATAAACACGACTTTATCCAACATTAGGTTCATAAAAAAAATTTTAACGCGCAAGGTCGAGCCCATTTAAAAAGCGTGATTTCTCCCAAAAATACCCAACAATAGATAAATTTATTTGTTTTGCATATCAAACAGATAAATTTATCTATTTGATATGTTTGATATGCAAATAGATAAATTTATCTGTTTTGCATATCAAACAGATAAATTTATCTATTTGATATCTTTGATATGCAAATAGATAAATTTATCTGTTTGTATATCAACATAGATAATCTATAAATTTGCAAACAGATAAATTTATCTGTTCACATATCAAATATATAATACAAGCAGATAAATTTATCTGTTTGCGTTCAGAATAAATTTATTTATGTATATATATATATATATATATATATATATATATAAATTGCCGATTAAGGAGAATTCTTGTGATTTTGATGACGATTAGAAGCTTCTTCTTCACAAGTTCAATCACAAGAGAATGTGTGAGAATGATTTCATCATTAGGGTTTGGTTTTAGTTTTGATTTGTACAGTTTTTGTAAGGATTCATGAATGGCGATGACTGAAACTCTTGAACTCCTAGTGCTCGGATATGAAGAATGATGATTGGTTCTATGTCGAGCAATCGATTCGCTTATTTGGATTCAAACACGAACAATTTTTGAATCGACGAGGATTGATTCGAAAGTATTTTTGTCCCAAAAAAACTTAAACGCAACAATAGAGGACCCCTAGCTGAAAAAGTTTTATGAGGATAGACCTTGCTGGGGGTGTAAAAAATGCCCGCGGCCCGTTACTGTGCGGGTCAAGCTCGGGCCTTCCTAGCCTGGCTCAAGCTCGGCCCAAGCTTGTAGCCCCCACCCTGACCCTAAGCCTCCCCCTTAAGCTCGTGGGCCGGCCCACCCTGCCCCGATGCCCGAGGTCTGAAACCCCGAGCCCGGCCACTCGGCCCTGCCCAAAGCCCGCCCAAAATATTGTATTTTATTATTTCAATTGTTCAAGTTTATTGCATTTAATTGTTAAATTTATAAGTTGTAATAAGTTAATAAATTTATACTAATATAAACTATAAACTTATTAATTAATAATAAATTTATAGTAAACCAATAAACAAATAAAGTATAAATTTATATAATAAACTAATAAGTTATAAACTTTTACTAAATAATTAACTAGTCAATTAATAGTAATACATTATAAACTTATAATAATATCAACTATGATAAACTAGTTTAATAACTAATAAACTAGTCAATTTATTATA
>JAOTRH010176347.1:0-12180 GCA_034768845.1 Heliamphora exappendiculata | reverse complement strand
TTATTTGTGTCGACCCCAGAACGTTGGAAGGTAAAGTGCAGAATTTGTGTCGACCCCTCAGAAGATTCGTGTCGACCCAACCATTTGAAGAACTCTGCCCTAGATATGTTGTGTCGATACCAAAGATATTTGTGTTGACCCTGAAGATGAAAATTCAAACTACGGCAGATCTCAACGGTTGAATTTTTGGCATTAATTGCCCCCGCCTACCTTCAACGGTCAAGAACTCACAAGAACTTATATAAGGAGTTGCTTCTCAGCATTTAAAACATAGAGAAGAGAGAGACTTGCATTTATTATTCTATTACTCAAATCCATCTCAGATATCATCAAGCTGATATTTATTGCTGCAACTCATGTTCTTGTTCCTCATCTCTCTTTATCATTTCATTTATTGTAAATTAATCTTGTAAAGAGAGTGAGCGTTCTTTATTCATTACATCTCATTTATTGTAATCAAGGGTGAGCCGCCCTGTTAGCCTTTGAGTGAGTGAGTGAAACTCATCCAAGAAGAGTTCAAGAGAGATTAGAAGAAAACGGGGACTTATTTTTATTGGATTTTCTTGAAACTGTAACAGGCTTGTGAATGTGCCTGTAAACATTCAGATAGCTCAAGTGGAATCTTGAAGCTTGTACAGGCTTAGAATACACCCGGAAGTATTCTGAATAGTGGAAATACTCGAGGGAGATCTTGTGGAGTGGATGTAGGTTAGGATAAAGCTGAACCACTATGAATTTCTGGTGTCTGGTTCTATTTCTCTATCCCTCATCTTTTAATATTTACTTTGATTATATACTTGTATACCTTACTTTATTGCAATATTAAAAAAATTTTGAAAAAGATTTTAAATTCTCTTTTTTAAGAAAAGACTCAATTCAGCCCCTCTTCTTGGATTGCTTAGATCTAACAACTTCTCATTTACAAAAAAATATATTAAATAATATATACTACTCCGGTAATTATTTAACAATTTTCCAATGAAAATGGTTTTCATTTGTTAGTGCCGGTGCAAGTTGAACCTCATTAATTGCCTTCTATCTTTATCTAATAAATTTCTTGTTTTATAAGCTATTCTAGTCTATCGGCCCAGCCCAGCCCAGCCCAGCCCATTATCCGTTGGGAAAACTACACTTTATCAAACTACACTTCACACCCAAAGAGTATTATTAATTCTCAGTTTTGTCCTAAACTTTTAATCTTTCTCAATTTGGTCACTCCATTATTGAACTTAAACATGAAAGGAACATGCTTCGTTTTCTTCTTCTTCTTTTGTAAAAAACGAAAGAACTAAGGTTACATAATCGCAAAACTTCTATTGAAAATAGTGCTCTTGCTTCTTCTACTTATAAATTGAGAAATGTATTTTATTTTGCAGTGCTTTAAGCATATAGGATTAATTATTAATTAGTATAAAGATTATTTTCTAAAAAACACAATTGGAATTTAAGTTTGTAAACATGTCATATAATATATAAGTGAAGCAAAACTCATACTCTAAGAATTTGCCACATATCCTTTAAAATGTCTTGCACATGTCTATCTTTTGTCTGTGTTGTCTTTTTTTTCTCATTGTTCATTAATGATTCTTTTTATTTATTTCAATTTCAACGGAAAGATAAATATGTTAAGTTGAGGAGACAAGGAGAATGCCTATTATTAAATTAATTAATACACTATATTTTAGAAATTAGATTTTGAGTTTTTTTAAAAAAAATCATACAATATATATAAAAGGATAAGCTCAATTGTGAGAGAGTGCAAGTGTCATGCCGCGTGTATTGCTGGAGTTGAAAGAGAACACATGTATTATCCAAGAGTGGATGCAACTTTTGTAGACATGATTTTATTATTTTTTACCAAAAGATTTGTAGAGAGTGCTTTGTTGTGTTAGGAAAACGTTAATGATGTGTTTAAATAGTGCCTTATAGACAAATAATGAGTATCATAGTACATTGTTTGGCAAGCAATCTTTCAAATGGCAAAGAAAAAATTATATGATGATGATGAGGTAAGTGTTGTGAAGAATATGAGAAGGTAGATGTTATGAGAGAGGCCAGGTATAATTTATAAATGATTAAGAGAAAATTAAGAAGAGAAACACTAGTCTGATTAATTTCACAAATTCTACATTGATAAGTAGGATAAATAATAATAAATATATAAGAGAGATCAACACAATTATTTTAGTGATTAATTTAGTAAAATAGTTGTTAATCTCTCTTCTGTTTTCTCTCCATATTTTGCATGATTATGAGGAATATTTATATGGATATTTATTTGTTGCAACCAAATCTGTAGTAAAATGTTTTTTTAAAAAATTTTTCTGTCGACCTCATAACAGAAAAAACACAAAAAAGAATGTTATCCAATAGCTTCATTAACTCTTTTAAACACTACAAATATTTATAATTTTGGTCACCTCAAATTTGATTTTAAAATGCTTTTATATTTCTATGCTTCTATATTAGTTTCTAATTAATTATTTTATCAAAATCATTGGTAGCAATAATAAAGAAAATTAAACCAAGCCGGTCAGCGACTAGTTAATAGAAATTTCTCAAGTCACCACTGATTACACAAGGCAATACGGAATTGATGGATATAAAAATATGAGGAGTTAGTTTAAGAACAAAAGTTCGTTTGCAATAGTTTTGGAATAAAACACCATCGCTAATATCAGCTTCTTCAGAATGTATATATAATAATTATAAAAAAAAGTGCAAGATTATTAATAAAGAAAATTATGAACCTTTTTTTGTTTGTCTTGGCAATGGGGGAATAAAGAATAAAAATAGAATAATAAAATCTTTTTTTTTTTTTTAAATGATGAGAAACTATTTGTGAAATTTTTTTGTATCTGTATACATCTCTTCAGTCATCACACTCATGAATAACTTGGACAAAGTCAAGACTCTGAGAACTATTGTAATCTTGTATACGTGATCCGAGATTAAAGAGAGTTAAATTGATAATCCCCACTTTTTTAAGTGTGGTCTTTTACTAACTCGTCTGCACCTAGGGTTCTTGCCTTTGATATTCAACAATTGAACCTATTTATTTGTGCATTCAAATCCCTTATGACAATGGAATAGGCTTTTTATGGCCGTTACCTTGGATGCTAGCTAGTACATGACTCCATGACAAGGATCTGTTCATTTTTTTTCTCTGTGGAAATGTACTTCAGGAATGAGGATATCTCACTTAGAATTTGTCTTCATTCACAAAGTCAGATCTAGGGCGCTTGCTGTTCTTGCATGCTTCCTAATACCATCACCTTCCTCTAATCTCCTATGCTTTGAGGATGAATTTGAGAATAAAGAAAGAGATAAACTGCTATGATCATCATTGTCGTCGTCGTCATCTTCTTCTTCTTCATCCAAGCCTTTGTCAAACTCATCATGGTTTGGTGCCATTCCCAAAGACAGATTCAAATCCAGATTGCAATTTTTATCTATATCTGGAACTGGAACCTTTCTTTTCACATCACCTTCGACTTCTTCTTGTTCTTCTGAGGTCACCTTCCAGTTATTGCCATGGCAAAGAGAACTTCCATCCGCAATTCGCAGCTGATTCTTGAGAAGGGATTCCATTGATCTCCGTCTGATTTGGGTCTTCCATGGTCCATAAATTTGGAATGATTTCGTCTGGAAATCATAGTTTGGTGAAACTCCATCTGTGCTTCCAAAAATCCTCTCAGCTGTAAAAGAAAAAGGTCCGAGTCCATGTCTAGTAGCTGCATTAGATGCAGGACCTCTCGTACAACCACTCAAATTAATTTGGTTGGCACAACCAGTACTCAACCAAGCATCACCATATCTATTTTAAAAGAAAAAGAAAGCAAGAAAAAAGGGAGGAAATTTGTGAAAATAAACTCATAAAAACTAAAGTTAGCAATTGAAGGGTGATGTGACTGCAAGATTTTAGATATTGACGGTTACAAATATATCTATTGATATGTAGCAGAATATTGATTTTTGATATTGGTGTTTACTATGGTATATATTGATCAATATTGTCCGGTATAAAGTGATACATATTTGTATTATATTAATACTTATTTTGATATCACAATTTAGAACCTGAATTGTGAGTTAACCTTTCCTACCTTAACCTGGAAGTGGGCATTTGATTGAAACTTTGCATCATGGGTAATTGGCTTAGTTTGTATATGTGATGATCCACATGGTCAAACAGAATCCCTTGCCCTGAAAAAAAAGTGTTGAATTGATCAGTGACAAGAATTAGAGACATATCAGTGATCAGACAGAAAAACCCCTAATTTTTCACTCTACATATATGAGTTCTAGAAGTGAATCCTACCTTGATTGGGATGGTCCTTCTTCTTGCTCCTATACATCTGATGGAAAAAAAATAAAATAAAATAAAAACCCAAAAATGTTAATTGACTATGAACGAATATTGAATTTTGTTGCTGAATTGACGGGGTTTATTGATAAAGGTATGTACCTGAAGATGGCTCTTGACATGGGAGATGCTGAGGCCTTTGATGTTCATCAATTGAAGAACCGACTTCGGTGTTGCTCCTGCACCAATTGAATACGTATCAGAGTTCAAAATCGCAGTATTAAAATAAATATTAGTAAACTATTAGGAATACAACCATGTGTTGATCAACATCAAATAGTATTAACAGATAAATTAGTATATATCAATTAATCCAAAAGCTGAGAATTAAATCACATATTAACTGATACAAGAAGTAACGACCGTTATTTAAAACTCAAAATTGAGAGAGTTAAGACTTGAGAGAATTTATACAAGTGCTACCAAGTACTCACTATCTTGTCCTCCTAGTCTTTCCACAGCATAGACAAAGCAAAGGTGGAGATCGGGCGTCCACCGGAGCCTCGGATTCTTGGACCGAACATAGTGCCTTACAGATCCGGTGGCCGCCTTCTTTTCGTTCTCATCAACTGTGCTGTTGCTTGAGCTTGACCTGTTCTTCGGTTTTGGATGGCCATCGGCCTCCTCTCCCTCATCCCCTTCCCTGTTCTTGTTGCTGGGACTTGTGTCTGAATATTGATCTTCAGCACTCTCACTTGCCTTCATCCTGTTTCTAGCTAGGGTTTGTTGTTTTGACAAACCCAGTTCGATCTAATATTGAGTGATCAAGAAGTATTTGGGATTAGGCGCTTCTGCGTATTTAAGAAGTGACTTTTTTATTCTTGATCTACGACTGACCTCTCAGGCTAAAGCGGATGGACATATTTGCTTTAGAAGATGGTAGATCATAAACGGTTGAAGCATAAGGTGCTAGAATTGATTGAGAATGAAAATTGTTACCCTAGACATACAGAGAATCACCTCTCTCTCTCTCTCTCTCTCTCTCTCTATGTGGATATATAGAGTAGATATGTATGCATGTATGTGCATGGAGTCATGTATGCAAGATGATCATAGAAAAATATTTCATATTATTTTTTGATATTACAAAATATTTGAATCAATTTTCACACTTTTTGATTAATTCATAGAGAATCAATCAATCATTTACTGACGAAGAACCCAATTGAAGCACGACAAAAGTGTTCCGAGTTAAAGAGATTGAAAAGAGTGGACTGTACAATTCAATCAAAGATATAGCTAATAATAAAATTATAATTTTAAATTATGTTCAAAAAGTAAATAAAACTAATAACTAAACAAGTGCACTAAATAAAATCCTGAATTAAGTTTCTCATAATTTTAATTAAATCCAAATATTTACTATTAAGAATGGGTGCATTGCGTTGAAGATTCTTCCTTTAAAAAAATAAAATGTGTTTGACTGTTGAGTTGGGGAGCACTGAGTTTGCAATATGAAAATAACTGTCTTTTCCGTCGAGAATCATGGATTTGTCCCTATATAGCGAGAAATTATTCTATAGTTAAGAAATATCACGTTAGCATAATTTCGTGCGGTCATCAAATACATGTGTAGCATAGAACTTTAATTTGAGATTATATATACTGATGTACTATAACTTTCACCTCTATTATAAGCTCATTTCTTAAAAATTTCAATTACATGTCGTACATATATTAACTGGTCATAACACCGAATAACTTCTCATACTTGGATTCGGTCCTTCCTACCCTCAGCTCCACTGGATTATGTCTATTTTAATTGGGTCCAGTTCAGATGCCACCCACCCAATCATAATATTCAAACTCTGATGTTAAAATCAGCACATCAGATCTAGCAAGCTAGATCAAATGATCCTTTGTGGGCCATAATGTGCAGCCACATTATCTAAATAATCCGACGGTGCAGATCAATTAATTGCAGCAGATAGCACGAGAGGACTAGAGTGAGAAATTGGATTTCACTAGTTAAGAGTAATTAGAAAAATAAAATATTCGCAAAATATAAAAAATTAAATCCAAAAAAAATAGAAATCTAAAATAACCATGCTTTTCAAAGAGGCCAAACAAAGCCTTAGAGTGAGAAATTAGGATAATTTGATTTATTTTTGCTTTTCCTATATTTTTTTATCTTTTTGGTTGAAATGTTTTATCTTTTTCACGTCCTAATGGTAAGAACTGAAAAAATAAAATAAAATTAATAGTGTTTAAGAAATCCACTAAAATGAAAATAAACTAAATAAATCTAACATATTTGACTTTTTTTTTTTTTTTTTGGTAAAATATTGTGTTTAAAAGTAAAAATTAAGGCATACTAAACATTTTAATAAAAAGCAAATAAAAGGTAAAAAACAAAGAATCAGAAGCAAAACAAACAAAAAAACATGTTAACATGGAATAATTATTCAATCCTCTTAAAGTAAATCCATTCGATGTTTCAACCTCACAATTATTGATGTATTTAATGAAATAAATTGCTTTTTTGTAGGTGTTTAGTGATTTGAGTAAAGGCATTGCTATAAGATCATTAAATAATTACTATATTTGCATGAATATTAGGATACTAAGTGACCTTACCCATACAATGAATAATTTTCGGTTGACGTGAAATTTTCACTCATTACTAGTAATATTTATAAAATAACAGAATAAAATCCTGTTTTTAGCGATTGTCATGTGAACACAAGTGGCAAAAAAAACCTCTTTATTCTTATCTATTAAAAAACTAATAATACTAGAGATACCAACTTATTTTACAAACTTAATATTCTAAATGATATGATACAATTATAATTATTGATGTAATGAGTCCCACATAAACTCTATTTAAATTTAATGATTGTGATTATGCCACATCATTTACAATATTAATTTAATAAAATCAGTAGGTATTTATAGCATTATTGAGTGAAGAAAGAAGTATCCATGTAAGTCTATAAGTTAGAACTTTGAATAAATGCTGAAACAAAGCAGAAAAAAGATTGCAGCTCAACCCCTAAAGACAACCCGTTCCGTGCTCATTTTTGCGCTTTCGGCACCTAATGCAATCAAAAAAGGAGCTACCACCCATAATCTTTGGCATTTCACAAGTTTCCAACCTTTCTTTTCTTTTTCTTTTTCATTTAGTTTTTTTTTTCCTTTTTATGTTGAGTTTGAAGATATTAAAGCTCCGTTTGGCTCCAACTTTAAAACAGACTTTTAGTCTTATTGTTTAAAGTTACAAAAATACACCTCTCAAATGACGACATTTTCCTTATGCGTAGTAGCTTAAAATCACTTTTTGATCAAACAGATTTTTAGTTAAAACAAAATAACAAAAAAATCTGACTTTAATCTGTATTGGTTACCAAAGGAAGCCAAAATGTTGTGGCATTTGCTGTGGTGTATTGATATTTTATGTTTAACTCGTTTTCTTATATAACTCTGATCATTCAAAAATTGCACAATTCACCATATAAGGTAAGAGTTTCGAATACTGTCAGCTTATTATATTTTTTTCTTTCATAAAAAACTGGCTCTAACACGTAATGAAAGCAACAACTTTGGCTCATAAATTTTTGTAAACAAAATAAGGCCCCACTTAAGTTTAGCTTTTAAGGTAAAACAAAACTAATATTGTGTCCCAAAATAAATAGTTAGTTCTAATTATTTTAGTTTAATTTTGTCGGAATTTACTTAAGTTCAATCCTTAATACCAAACCTAAGAAAAAAATAATTTTAATTATTGAAGGATCCAAAATAATTAAAAAAACTATGGAACTATTTTTATTAGAGGTCAAACTAATGAATTATTATTTCTCATGTGCTTGAATTATTTATATAATATGTTTAGATTGTGCGAGTTTAATTATTAATTTTGTAGTTAAAAATATAAAAGAAATAATTTTTAAGTGATACTTCACCATAATTAAATTTTTAAAAATAGAGAATTTCAACTAAAAGTTCAAAAAAAATAAGTTTTAACGCTCAAGATCTAACTGCGTAATTTTTTTCAAAAATACCCAATAACAGATAAATTTATCTATTTTTTATAACAAATAGATAAATTTATTTGTTTGATATTCATTTGTTTAATATGTAAATAGATAAATTTATCAATATTATTTACGCATACTTTCAATAAGACATATAAATTTATCTGTATTCTTTACGCGTACTTTCAATAAAAGACAGATAAATTTATCTATATTATTTATACATATTTTGAAAAAAATACAGATAAATTTATCTGTATTCTTTATACGTGCTTATAATAAGATAGATAAATTTATTTATTCAGTCATAACATCTTACACGTGCTTTCAAAAAAATAGATAAATTTATCTGTGTTCTTTATATATGCTTTGAAAAATACAGATAAATTTATATGTGTTCTTTATACGTGTGATTAAAATAAAACAGATAAATTTATCTGTACATAAGATATTTTTATCTTAAAAAATTCTACACGTATCAATAGAGAACCTTATGCGTTAAAACTTTTATAACAATGGATCTTACTCATTAAGAAATATTATACTGGATGAAAAATAGTAAACGATTTATAAATTGAACTGTTCACTAATTTTTTATTAAAAATATTAAATAACAAGATTAGATATATTTTTTAAAATTATAATAATGATATATTTTAAAGTTAACTATCTCTTTCCAAATTTATGTATAAATAAGAGCGACCCCATGGTACAAACTTACTTAGGGTCCCAAAAAACAATAAGCCCGGCCTCATTCGTAGTGCATTTTTTGTCGATTTTCACACTGTAAACATATATTTTAAATTCGAGCTACATATATTTCGTGTATTTTTATCATTAATTTGTGTACTTTTTTCCGTTTGATTCGACTTAATCATACCATTTGTCAAATAATTTTTAAGAAAAATCATGCCAACATTGTCATGCACATGAGAATGGAGTTTGACCCTTCCCCAACCTTTAATGGAACATTTGTTTTGCTGCATGCATGAGATGAAACCCAATATTCTTCCCTCGTTTGGACTACGTGCAGTACAATTAAAGGGTTTTTCCTCCCAACTTCCAGGCACTTTCCCTCCACGGGCATCATGGGAGAAATCACAACTCTACACGAAAAAGTTGTGCCGCAAAAAATAAAATAAAAATTTAGAAATTCTTCTATTACTGTGAGTCTTTAAATAAAAATGGAATGCAATTCTTATTGTACTCCATTAGTTAATTTTGTTTATTTTTTCACTTGAAGTGTTAATTAATTGAAATTAAATTATCTATGTATCGAAGTAATAAAATTAAATGTAATATTTCATTCCATGCTGGTGAGACATTATTAGTTTAGTATATGTAGAAACAAGTAAAATAATACTAATAATTATAGGTTAAAATTTTTTGGGATCGCATTGTTAAACTTTTTATTCAAGTTATTAAGTTAATTAGTATGCAGTTCGATTGTGTTTTTATAAATAGTATCAGAATCAACCATAATTTCGTGATGAGTTTCGTAGCGGTGTGGGTAAATAAATAGAGACTCCCAATAGGGGTAGAGACCCTGAGATTGTGCACCTTATGTACACTAATAGACGGTTATTCACATCTCTTCTAAGGAAAAAACTTGAGCCACATAACAAGCACGTCGCATATTTAGCATGGTTTATATAGTAAACAAGTAATTTAGATTTAAGCATTTTGAACTGTATTATTAGGTAATAATATTTCATTTGTTTATATTTATCGAATTGATCATTTATCTCCCACCAATACGAGATGACATATCACACTAAACTAATTTAAATGCTTAATTAAGATTCAATCAATAGTTGAATAGTTTTTCTATTTAAAAAAATGCCCTAAAACATTCATATTCATCATCAACTACAAAAAATTTATTAATAAATTGCATTGAATTAAGCTTTTGCCTAACTCTACAATTAGAAATCTAGTTTCAACTGGTTTGATTTGTTATATACATACATACATACACGTAAAGAGAATGTTAATAATTCTACGGGCTTTATACGATTGTGTAAGGAAAGCATTTCTCAAATTATTAAATTTTTTTTTTTTGGCTTGTGAAGATTATTAAAAAAGTAAAAGTTAGGTGCGAAAGATTCACCTTCCAATTACCCAACTTCTGACGTGAAGTCAACCCCTAACAGTACCTTGCTTCGCCCCCCCCTCCTTTTTTTATTAATTTTAAAATTATTTTATTATTGTTATTAAAATCTTGTTAATCACCATAACGATAAATAAGTTATAAAAATAAAAAATAATTACTATATTAAGATTTATAATTTTTACACATATTAATATATATTACACAAATATTTATATATTCTGTACTTGTTATTCATTTGTTGGTATTTTTTTTAATTATTTTTTAATAATTATTATGCATGGGACTACGTGAGCCTAGCTATTAATGCGGATCTGCCGTCCCCTTGAGAATCAGCATGTCTGTCATTTTGTTTTTGTTTTTTTTTTCAACTGTTTTCATTTCATCACCAACAAAAACAACATCATCATCATCATCATCATCATCATCATCATCATGTTTTATGCATAGGTTGAGAGGATGGCATGGTATAAGGCCATCATCCACGCTACTAGAAAAGTGACTTTTTACTACCCAGTATTTCCGTCGCAAATAGTCGGTTTCAGTCGCAAAATACATTAGCGACGGTATAGCGACGGCTTTTAAGTGGTCACAATAATTGGGTCACAAAAGTATTGGCGACGGAAAAATGCCGACGCAATTCATTTGCGACGGTAAATTATTTATTTGCCACGGTTACATGCTCGTCTCAAAAACACCACTGAATGTGTTATTGCGACTGCATAATTTCCGTCTCAAATAATTAGACCTATAGCGACTGTGTGAACCGTCGCTTAAAACATAATTGCCGACTCAAATGTAGTGTTGAAAAACTTTTAGCTACGGTCACAGCCGTCGCAATAGCTTTTATGCGACTATAAGTTTCCCATCGCAAAAAATATTTAGCGACTATATTATTGCTATCATAAATAAGATTCTAATAAATTTTTAGGGTAACACATTTTTTGCTACCAAGAAATACCGTCACAAAAACATTACAATTCTTTTGCGATGGATATTAGTGACAGCACAAAATATGGTCGTAAAATCTTATTTTCTTTTAAAAAATAACATGTTTATAATGTTAGCAAACGTCGCATCATTAATACATGATATTTTTTACAACGACTAATATAGTAGTAACAAAATATCTATTTTAAGGTTTTGTCAAATAACTATTATTAAGAACTGTAATATGAGTTTAAATATTTAAAAAAAATACACTGAATTTAAATACATCAAGAAAAAAAAATTACATTTCATTTACCACATTGCCAAATATAAAAATATTCATTCATTCAAATATAAAAGTTCTAATAGATGACTCATTTCCTTCATAAAAGTGTTGATTTTATCAGTTGTCTCAACAGTTAAGTCATTCTCTTCCACCTGACAAAAAATAACAACATTTTTTATCCACAAAAATTAACATATTAATTATTAAGACTCGAACAAAAACATCACAAAATGAAGCAGAAGAAATTCAAATTAGATACTTAACATCGACAACAATAATAGCGAGAACGCCAATAAAGCTATGAAGAGAATATTTCAAATTTTTTAAAGAACAGCAAGGTTAAATACAACCAATATACAAAACAAAAACTCACAAGAAAAGCCAACAAAGTTCACCTACAGAATTCTAATCCCGCTGTAATCTGCAAGTCCAAGAATCGACCTAGGTTCAGATGTATCCTCTAATAGTCGATTGTAAAAAATAGCATAAAAAATACTTTTCAATTTATACAATG
>JAOTRH010176326.1:0-12182 GCA_034768845.1 Heliamphora exappendiculata | reverse complement strand
TAAGAAGATAGAATACCTGCAGTACCAGTCATGTGATTGGACGCACCAGAGTCGATGACCCAAGTAGGAGTAGAAGTGGCAGCGAGTGCTGCAGGGTTACCTGTCTGACCAAAAATGGTTGTGGGCTGTGGTCGTGAATTAGTCAGCTGAAACTGAGTAAAGCGTGCATATTCCTCATCCGTCATCTCCACAACCTGTCTTTTCTGGTTTGTGGACTGTTACCGAGTCAGTGGTAGTATTAGCAGTATAAGATGATCCAGATCCTAGTCGGCCGTTTAACTTCCAGCAGTTCCTTTGAATATGACATGTAGCTCCACAATGGTGATACACTCGCATATCACGCCCACCATCACGGCCATGACCACGACCACCACGTCTGTCTCCCCCTCGCCCACGACCTGTCTTTTCTGGTTGGTGGACTGTTACCGAGTCAGTGGCAGTATTAGCAGTATAAGACGATCTAGATCCTAGTCGGCCGTTTAACTTCCAGCAGTTCCTTTGAATATGACCTGTAGCTCCACAATGGTGACACACTCGCATATCACGCCTACCATCACGGCCATGACCACGATCACCACGTATGCCTCCCCCTCGCCCACGACCGCCAGTAGTAGTCACGAGAGCAGATTTATCGGAGGTGTCAGATAATGTAGCTCGGGTGGTGTCCTCACAAGTACCCCGTAAAACTCGTCGAAATGCGTCTGAGATTGTTGGAACTTCAAGACTGACAAGAATCTGTGAGCGAGCGGATGAGAGCTCAGGATCCAAGCCTGCAAGAAACCAGATAACACCAAGCTACTCCCGTTGCTCCTGCATTTTCCTCACATCAATTGTCAAGGGCATAAGAGTGGTAAACTCATCATAGAGGGTCTTGAATTCAGCAAAATAATCGTTGAAAGATCGCCCATGCTGATTGAGTTTGAAGAAGCCTTTCAAGATATCAAATAAGTGGAAGAAGTTATTAGTGTTTGAGTATAAGAGATCCAGAGAGTCCCATAATTCCTTGACAATATTGGCGTTGCTTACCAATACTTTGACTTTTCTATCCATGGAATTAAGGAGTTTGGAAAAAATCATTGCATCCTCCTGTAACCAGCTATCGAAAACTGCAAACTTAGAATCTGGGGGGTCATCCTTCAAGAGCCTCTCCTTCCCTTGGCCCCTAAGAGTCATTAAGACCGCCTTTCTCCACATTGAAAAATTAGTACCGTCAAGTTTTTCATCCACAAGTCGTGAGGATGATCTGTGAGCCTTTTGAGAGGCTAGATCCACTGGATGGGGTTTCCTCGGTCATTGTAATACGTCACAAAAAAATCAATAAAGAAATAAGATCTCTAAAGACTGCAAATCAGACCCCTTTAGAAGAAATAAGCCAAACAAACCAGAAAGCAACCAAACAGTAGCTTCGTCAACCTCACTTGGGTAGAGGCGTTGACCCCAGAGACTTTGTCGACAAGAGTCGTCGACCCAAGAAAAGAAATAAGCCTTCAGAAGCTTCGTCGACCCCAAAGACTTCGTCGGCAAGAGTCGTCGTCGACTCCAGAAGCTTCGTCGACCCTCGTCGAAGCTGGTAGAGGCGCCGCCGACCCCTTTAGAACAAGCCCTAGGCTTCGTCAGCCCTTGTCGAAGATGGCAAAGGCGCCGCCGACCCTTCTTGAACAACCCTAGGCGCCGCCGACCCTTCTTGAACAAACCCTAGGTGTCGCCAGTCCTTTTCGAGCAACCAAGGAGTGCGTCGAACCCTTGCCGACTTTGAAAACTCCTCGTCGAACCCTCGTTGACCACGAAAACGCCAGTCGAACCCTTGCCGACCACCGAAACCCCAAGAACAGGGCTTGCCGACGCCGGAACAACAAGGACAAGCCTTGCCGACTACCAAAACCCACGAACAGGGCTTGCCGACGCCGGAACTACACACCAGCTTAGGGTTTTGCTAAACTAAGCTCTAATACCATGTAATAAACGAATAATAGATTATCAGAAAAACTTAGCCTCTCAATTGGAAAGGTTCACTATATATAATAATTACAGAGGTATGTACAGCAAAACCCTAATAAGCCCTTATAGCTAACGGGCCTATCTAAAGATATTATATACATACATCTAATAATATTACTAACAATAAACACCGGTAATTCGCGAGTATACAACACAACCCAATAAGTGAAATTGTGCTAACTTCGGGCATGTTTGGTTGCTCCAAAAACTGTAAAATTGGTTATCATAGAATTGGTTCATTGGCCAATCATATAATGTGTGTGCCAATAAAAGTTAAACATGTCAAGTACCTATAAATTTAAATTCTTTAGGAAATTTTCAGTAAGTTTTTTTTCTAAAATTGGAAGATTCAAAATCTATCATATCAAACTCACAATACAAATTTTAAATTTATTTATTTATAAAAACATATCTTGAGTTAGATGATTCAAAATGAGATTGTTTGATGCACAACCAAACAGGTAGGAACCAACATTGTTTCTATCTCCATCCTGATGAAAGTATGTCTACGTACCTGCATGCCATTAAGAAAACTACTGCTGATTATAAAATTCTTGACATACCTGAATTGGAGTTGTGCAAATGTTCCTGCCAAATAGTCGGGGTAGGTGTGTTCCATTCACATATTGTGGCTCCAAAATGCGATGCAATCACATGCACAGTCGCCTACAACACAAGAAAGCATCCAATTATCTCTATTCAGTCCTGCAGTGTGTAATTCATAGTAAAGATGATGGATTTTCACCTAAAAATACTTTAGGTGATGAAAGCTTAAACATATGGAAGAATAATAGCAAAAACGTACAGATTTTCCAACTCCGGCTTCTCCAGTGATGACAAGAACATTATTACAAAATTCCTCCTGCAATAAATGAAGAAACAAGTTAAGTTTCCACTAAGTAAATAAAATACAAACAGTAAGAATGAATGCATATAAACACGTGCAGGACCTTACATGCATTTGCATGTATATATTTGATAAGTAATTCCATGTTACAGTTTTACCCTTCGCAATACAAACTCTCACTATTATAAAGTTGCTCACATACATATGAATTCATATTATGGAAGAAATTTGGAAGTGAGTGGAAGGACCTCAAAGAATAATCAATAATTTTCCAGGCACCATGTCGCAGCAAGGGGCTTTTACTCTTTTCTTTACCTTTATTTTTGGACAAGATTGATTACCCCACCCCGACAAGAAACTTAAGTCCCAGATAAGAAATATCCAGGTACTGGGTACCCCTGGGCTTATAAGGCTGGGCGCTCATCATGTTAAGACATATTGAAAAGAAAAGCAGTGGGCAGTGGATAGGAAGCCAAGCAATAAGATGCTGGTCTTTGTATAAAGAAATTCCTGGAAGGGGGTTAGTATCACCAATAAATAAACAGAACAGTTTAATCGTTTAGTACCTCAATTAAAATTCGGCATGCAAGCCCACGCGCTTACCAACCCTTCAGCTTTATAGTTTTAGGCATAGCCCGAGAAAATATCAAAGATGATAATACCTCAAATTCAATGGTTGTCATTACTCATTATGTACATTGAATCATTATCAACAAGGAACAATAATATTAGCTTCATTTGTTTTCTTCTATGATGTGCCAAGGACACCTAATACATGAATAACGGACATATTATAGGCAACCTTCATGCAGTAACTATCATTGCATTTGATTGCTAAATCATCATCATACAAAGTTTCCCAACATTGCCAATGTGGCTTGCAACTGGCGCCCAACAGTAAACCGTCTATACTGCCAGAGTATAGATGGTTCGCATATTTGAATATATGGTGTGTGTATTTATCAATTAAAAAAAAAAGCAAATCATCTGTACTGCCAGAATTCTAGAAATCACAAAGAATTGCAAAATATATATATGCAAACAAGCAAACAAACATCCAGAGTTTAATGTATGTGAAAGTTTTGTACTCAATATTTAAGGCGGAACAAAATGCAAACACAAGTATTTCGGGCTTAACAAAATTTAAAATATATATTAAAAAAATGAGTGGCAAAGCTTAATGATTTAGTAAAACTCAAATTTTCGTAACATTCATATTTTACAAAAATACCTTTTGCTTTCTCAATCTTTTGTCAAACCACAGCTTAACTTCTTCAACCTGCACAAACAAAGGACAGGGAAATATCACTCAAAAATTCATCAATGCAATTTTAACCAAACTAGCTTTACCTTCTTTTTGTGAACAACAAGCTCTTCCAAGGAACGGGGCTTATATTTATGGACCCATAGGCCCTTCCCGTTGCTTCTTCCAGAACCTGATTTCAAATTTTAATATTGCCTCAGCACTGGAATGGCCAAATATAAAAGAGATGATGCCAGAATGAAGATTACCAGCGATAAAAAAAAAAGGAACAGAAACAATATTAAAAAATTGTAGATATGGTAAGGTTATATCTCAATTGAACCAAGTAAAATGGGGGCAACTGTTACAACATCTTATTGCCATCAGGTACTAATGAATTAGAGTCCAGGACTTGATTTAGAGCTATTCACATAGATATATGATCCATAATGTGCACTTTATATTCTTTACGTCTTTTACCCCTACAAAATATTTGCACACCTTAGAACATAATTTCCTTCCAGCTATTCTTCAAATCAGAGTTACCAATCATTTCTCAGACCCAAGAATCAAAACCACATGGCAAAAATAAGATGATAAATGAATATTCCAGATTTCCCAATGCAAGATAATCCAGAAGGGGGGATAAGTTATCCCCGGGGGTTGGGATTCCGATCCCATGATTCCCTATCCAATCTCATATGGGAGAAGGTCATGTTTAATGTATCGGATTAGATTAGGGAAGATAGGATGGATAAATAATATGTATGTTCCGTATTTTTTTTTTAAAACCCATGATAGTAAAAGAATTACTTATATCGTGGTATTATTTGGCTCATGTTTGGTTAAAGTGAGATAAAACATGAGATAAGAGTTAAAAAACCATTTTTGGTCATTGGATAAGGAGGGAAAATAATCCGAAAGAGGGATAAGTTATCCTAAGGTGTAGGATGGAATTCACAATCCCATGGATTTTTCCCTATTAGCCTTCCCGTATGGGGGACTAAAGGCTCGTTTGGCATTCCAGATGGGATTTGATTAGATATGATAGATAAATAATATTATGCGTCCCACATGTTTTTTTTAATATCAGAGTATTATAGAATAGATTATGTACACAGTGATAAATTTGATTTATATTTAGCTAGGGTATGAAGAATAGAATAAGAGTTATAAAATTATTTTTTACCGTTAGATAAGGAGGGAATATAAACTAAAGTCTGGTACTAATAATACCAAGGGAGCCTTAGTATTATTAACATCATAAATGAGGTATTACCAATCCCTCATTTGTCAAATTATTAATCTCAATCCCGCGATACAAACGCGTGATTAATTATTCCAGGACACAAAATTTGATTTGTGGGCCCCACATGTATTTTAATCCTATCCCGACCCTCACCAATCCGGCAATTCAAATATGCTCAGTCCAATCCGATATAAACAAATGTGGTATTACCAATCCAATGAGGCAAAATTTGAAATGATTGGTCTCATAAATTTTTTATTCCAATCTAAAACCATTAGTCCAATACAACAAACATGCCCTAGTCCAATCCGGTGTAAACAAACGTGGTATTAGTTATCCGCAAAGACAAAATCTAAAATAGTGGATCCTACATGTTTTTTAGTACAATCTGAAGCCCTTAATCTGGCTCAACAAACATGTAATCTTAGACCATGTTTGTTTCAGGGGATTGGGAGGGGGGGATTGGTTTAGGAGACATGGGTTGCCTGCAATTTTTCTATTGTCTCCTTAGTATTGTTAGTCCCGCGTTTATATCGTGTGACTCAGACTAATAATCTGATAAATGTAGGTACTAATAATACCAGGGACCCGTTGTATTATTAATAGACTCCGAATTTATTCATTTCTTATCTAACAGACAGAAATAACCCAATAACTTTTATCCCCTATTTTATCCCACTCTGACGAAATATGAATCAAATTTTTTAATGTATACAAAATCTTATATCCCAATCTCCTGGTATTTAAAAAAAAAACATGTAGAACCCCGGTATAATTAACTCCTCCTATCCTATTTAATCTCTTCTGGAATCACAAGCAAACCCTTACCTCCTTATCTAATAGTCAAAACAATTCTCCACCTCTTACCTCATGTTTATCTCACTTTAACCAAACACGATAAATAATATCACTGTATATATAATCCGAATTACTATTAAATGATATTAAAAAAATATGTGAGATGTACGTATTATTTATCCACTAAATTTAATTTGATACATCAAATATGACTTAAGAAATTAAACTAGACAATGATACATTCCCTACCTACCAAAAAAAAATAAGGGGAAAGAAAACAGAAGGGTGGCGGGATGAAATTGTTACTTCTCAAATTTCCTCAAACCCCTCACGAACCAGGGTGTAAATCAAGCCCTCCACCATCCACTGACTAACCTTCCATCGCATTGGGTTGAGCTTCAACCAAATCTATAGATAATACATCCACTCTTAAAAAAGTAAAGAGTGAAAAATGAAAGGATTTTGATTTCAACTAAGCACGATAGCTACCCAAAAGAAAGATGTCATAGAAAATATATAATTTCAGCGAAAATATCTCAATACAACTATTTACCTAGCATTTAAGCCCTTAACAAGAGCTAAACCTTTCACAATACTGTCCACATATATCAGTGTCATGATCTGATGACTCTGATGGACGTATGTCATGTTTAATTATTATGCATTGTACGTACAAGGTACATTTTTTGGCTATTGAGGCACAAGTGTGCCACATGAATAAAGTATGCAATTGTGATCAGAGGCACAATTAGATATATATAATATAATACCATTGCAAATATTAATATCAATAATAATAACATAGGGATGGAGACAACAAATAAAAGTTATAGGAGGTTCAAGTCCCTATGATGCAGAGAATGAAGAAAGCAGTGACCAATGGAAAAAAAAGAAGAAATAAAATTCTTCAAAATGCAGGCTATACTAAAATGAAAAGGTATGATGATCACGTACCAGTAGATATGCTGAAACCATTTAACCCTTCATCAAAATCCTCACATAACGGTTTAATCTGCAGGAGACATCAAATTCAGATTCTCTATACTAAACATAATAATAATAATAATAACAACAATGCCATAATTCAGGCTGCACTTGGATGGTCTTCTGTAGAGCAAAAGCTATATCTCCAAAATTTTAATAAACAAGAGTTCAAATCAATCTTACTAAAAGAAAAAAAAATGAAAGAGAAGCTAACAAAGAATCAATAGTATCGAATTGCTCCTATAATCACATAATACCGTGGGAATTTGAAACAGAAAAGAAAACCAAAAAAAAAACACATTGAACATTAAATTCACTATCCGAGCAGGAAAAAATCATAAAAAATCTCACCCGATGTATAATTATGCAGACGCATCTCTAGTAGTTGACCTGAGATTTTCATTTTTCTACGAAACGAGAACATAGTCCTGAGTTGAACGTCGTGGTTTCTCTAATTTCCTCAGTTTTCTTTCCGCCCAAACAGATGTACATACAGTTCATAATCTGTGGTCATTTTTTATGTTGGATTCACATTTTGATTTTTTATGTTTTGTTTTTTGGTTGGTAATTAGGCTTAGGAGCTGTCCAACCAATAGAACCATAAAGATGAATAAATTTCAACATATACATATAAAACATAGGTGGCAACTGAAGTATACCTCGTCAAACTCATTGAAGTCTTTACACAACGGAACAGAAGAATCCGAGAGGCGAACCTTCTTGGCCCTTCTAATATACGTACGGGGAACTGAGGATGGCTTTGATTTCGACTGTGAATGGCTCAAATTGGAACACAATGAGAAATCCTTATCATCATCGTCTGATAACGACACGACAATGGTGTTCCTCTTCCCCATCACCCCCGATGCAAAACCCTAGTTAAAGGGGTTTGGTACAGACGAAAGCGGCAGGCGACTCTCTTCCATGGTCCGAAAATTTAAGACCTAACAAAACTCAAAACCGAATGAAATCCCTCGCTGAGAACTCTCGTCCAAACCCCAAGCGCAAAGAGTATAAAGAACGCAACCGATGATGAGTAACAAGAAGCGATGCTTTAATGGAAGTGCAATAGAAATCGAAGAAAGGTAAATTTCTGCACCAACATCTCTGTGTGTGTATATATAGATACAAGGTTTCGAAAAAAACGAAGGCGGGTGTTTTTGGAAGACGACCATAGCGTGGGTTGGCAGCCTCCGCTTGGTTGCGATTTTTAAAATTGTAATTTAAAAATTATTTTTAAAAAATAAATTTAAAAATTATTTTTTAATATTTTAAAAAAAAATTACATATGGTATACTATTTTTAGAAATTTAAATTCTAATTTAAATTCTAATTCTAACGTTAACCCCGACGGCGACAGCAAATCACTATTCTAACGCCACTTACGGCGACAGCAAACGCCACCGATGTCGCCGCCGACGACGATTGAGAGGGATTAGGGAATGACGACGACGCTCGCTTTCTGAGAAGACGAGCTCATGCCGACGACCGCCTGTGTGTAATGACGACGCTCGACGATCTTGAACGACGAGCTCACGCCGACGACGACACTCAACGACTGCTTGTGTGGAACGACGACGCTCGACGACCGCCTGTGTAGAACGACGACAACGTCGAGATCTGTTGAACGAACGAAAAATTTTGAGTCAAAAAAAGTGAAAACAGTTTTTTGTTGTTTTCAAAAGTTTCCAATTTTATAACTCAGTTATTTATTTTTTTTTTAAATTTTTTTTTTTAAATTGCTACCAAATGAATTTTTCAAAATTTTGTACTAAAATTCTCCGAAAATTGAGTTTCGAAAACATAAGCAAACGGGACCTTAGGTATTCTGAAACTAGATGTTGGCGCCCGTGCTTTCAAAAAGAGTATTTTTTTATTTTTTTATAAATAAATAATTAA
Source organism: Heliamphora exappendiculata (assembly GCA_034768845.1). Lineage (NCBI taxonomy): Eukaryota > Viridiplantae > Streptophyta > Magnoliopsida > Ericales > Sarraceniaceae > Heliamphora > Heliamphora exappendiculata. Next base: position 3,164 of record JAOTRH010176326.1, on the reverse strand, counting down.
TATATATATATATTAACGGAAATTAAAACACAACCTACCTATAAAAAAAATACTCTTACAACTCGAGAGACTAGGAATCAATCACAAAAAAAAAAAAAACACAATGACTCACACCTCTCAAAAGAGACAAAACACAAAAATACACCAAAATTAAAAACACAAGGCTAGTGTGTGAAATTAGTAGTTTATAAATTACAATTTATATTAAAAATTATAAATTTTAATTAAAATAGAATAAAAAATAGTTATAAGTTATAATAAAACTTGTGAGTCTTTAAAAAAATTATAATTTATAATTAAAATTAGTAATTTATAAATAATAACTTTACCAAACACTTTCCATATTTGTTTAGTTAGAAATTATAAATTTATAAATTAAAAATAAATAGATATTAGTTTTCGATTGGAATGATTATTTATTTGTTATTTTTATTTTTTTGTAAATTATTTTATTATTTAATTAAATTATTATAACTTTTGACTCATAAATAGATATTGTCTTTGAGATAACTCATAAATTAAAAAAATTAATTAAAATATTAACAATATTTAAAACAATAAAAATAAGTCTAAGAATTCAATTGACAACTAGCTTAAAAATTAATTTTTTTATTTTTTTATATTTTTAACAACAAAAAAAACTAAATTAAATTAAAAATAAATTATTTGGTAACTTATTCTATTATTTTATAAAGAATAATGCTAATGGTCTATTAGGTGGTAGATAATGAGAAAAATATATATATTAATATCTGTGTAAAGTAAAATTAATATGATGTGAAAGTGATAGGTCCTATCTCAAAAAAAAAAAAAAATACTAATATTAAAAAAAATCAGTACTTTTGTCTCAAATAGATTTTTTTTAAAATTCAGTTTAAAATTCTAAAATTATTCATAATTTTGTCTCAAATAGATTTTTTTTAGCCCCACAACTGATCTCTTCTGTCTTCTTCTTCAAGAAGAAGACTCATTATTCTCCAATGCCAAGGCCGATCACTCATTTTTCTCCGGCAATCTCTTACTCTAGCACCAATCTCCTTCTACTTATCCAATGAGGTTTTAGAAATTTAACTGAAAAATTTCTCAGTATAAAAATTTTTATTGGGAAATTTCTTGTACCAAAAAATTTCTTATGCTCAGAAAATTACTAATTAAATTTTTTGTACTGAAAAAATTCTCAAATAAATTTTTGAAAAATGAAAGAAGAAGAATAAGAAAAGGCAGTACTAAGAAATTTATCGGTTAAATTTCATGTACTGAGAAATTTCTCTGTAACCAATGACCAAGCCCAGTCTGTAATAAAAAACGTTGGGGATCCTGAGGAAGACAAATCAAGAGCTTTTCCCGGAGAGTTTATCGAAGGAGTAATACATCTTATGCAGAGGAAGAATGGCGGAGGGGGAGGCAAGTAGGAGGAAGATGAAGCGTAATAGTGGTGCAGTGAGATCTGGTCAAATTTGGAGCAGATCTAATGAGGGCGAGCGACGGTGGTGGAGGAGGAAGATTAAGCACGATGGTGGTGTGGCAAGATCTAGCCAGATCTAGAACTTCGCCAACAGCATTTTAGTGTCAAAAGTCGTCGTCGCCACCGAAGCTTTGTAAACAAACTTGACTGGTGATGGTTTGTGTCGGCATGGAGGAGGATAAGTCAAATCTGAAATGGGGAGGAGGAGTGCGATGACAAGGAGCGGCGACGACGGCGACACATATCTGAGGAGAATGAGGAGTGACGGATAAGGATGATGAGCAATGGCGGCAGCGGCCATTGGAGCAGATCTGAGGAGTAATGAGGAGCGGCAGTGGAAGGCAAAGATACAAATATGGGGAGGAGGAGCGAGTGGCGACAGCGGCCGCCATTGGAGTAGATTTGAGGAGGAGGAGGAGCGGTGTTAAAGGAGCTGCGGAGGAGCAGAATGAGTGGCAACGGCAGCCATTTGAGCATATCTGAGGAAAAGATGGAGAGGGAATTTGGGGGTAGTGAGGTATGTGGTGGTGAAGGGCCCAAGGGCGACGTTGCAAATGATAAGAAAGCTAGGGTTTTAAACTTGAGGTTATATTTGCCTTATTTTAAAATAATGTTCAAAAAATAGGATTAGACCTTAAAAAAACTTATTAGTGGAAATAAATTTATTATATCTTCTTAAAATGGGATTAATCCCTAATTAACTCAAAAAATTAGGCTGACTTGTGCCGAAAACTCTTTTAGACTTGGTGCATTTTCAATAGCTTTTGTTATCGTCAACTCTTTCTTCAAAGTGGTGAGAATTTTGCAAACTAAGTGTTCTAACGACTTCACCATCATCATTATTATTTGAATTTTAACATAAATGGCCCTTTATTTTTGGCGAGCTCTCCAAAAATTTAGAAAGCTCTCTCAACGGCTATATTTTTTAAATCAAATAAAATCTTAGAGATCTAGAGAGAAGACAACATTGTAGTGATGCAAATAAGAAGAAGAGGAGGAAGAATTGGAGGAAAAAGGAGGGTCTTTGTGTTGGGAGTTGTAAGAAGAGTTGAGAAACGATGTCTTGCTCATTGTTCATTGTTGGGAACGTTTTTGATTTGAGATTCGAGATTTAATCCAAGTTTCTCTACTATTGGAAAATTTGTTCATTGTAGGGAAGGTTTCCCTAAAGTTTATATATATATATATATATATATATAGGAAGCTTAAATTTACGATTGTAAATTACATTGACAATTAATACTAAAGAAGTACAATTACTTTGAACAAATTAAGTTACTTTTTAATAGTACAAATACAATATTATAAAATTACAATACATGAATAGACAACAAAATCAATAATATAAAATTAAATTCTAATTTATTATCCTCTATGTAGTTGCCACAAGTACTCAATAAGATTCAATCGAAGTTGAGAATGAGTATATCAATCTTTGATTTGATGATGAATTTGAGTAAATTCTAAAAGTTTAGGTGTACGCTAATGCGAATTTAGTACATATTGTCTTTCTTCAATTGCATCGTAATTGATATCAACAAAATGGTCATCTCATTCATCTTCTATAATCATGTTATGCAATATAATGCATGATGTCACAATATTGCTAAAGTGTTTCTTGATTCCAAGATTGTGCTCATCCACACACAATTACAAAATTTGCTTAAGTACTCCAAATGCGTGCTCTACATCTTTCATT
>JAOTRH010176315.1:0-12182 GCA_034768845.1 Heliamphora exappendiculata | reverse complement strand
TTGTTGCTTTCCTACTTTAGAGAATATGATAGTTTGGCCATCTTAAACATCTATTCTATTACTCCTCCCATCCAAAATGAGAGTCTTGTTTGAAAAGGCACCGAGTTTAAGAAAACAGCTTTTTTGTTTCAATAATTTGAGTATGAAAAAACAATACTAAATCCAAGTCAAAAAGACATCACCCATTTTGCAAAGTCACGACTCAAGAGTTACTTTGTGTTTATGGCATTTGTGAAATTTTGGGGTGGAGGGAGTAGTTTTTTGTAAATTTGAAGGTAGGATGAAAAAAGACGAATCTCTAGTAAACTGTGTAATATAGGAAAGTAAGAATAATTGCTTTGACATTCCAGCGGGGATGTTCATTTTGGGACAATAAAATTGGAATGTAAAACTTCGGGGCGGATGGGGTTGTGTTTGTAAATTGAAAAGTAGGATGAAAAAGGACGAAGGTCTAGTGACATCAAATGTGGTGAAGCCGCATCCTTTTGCACCTTTCTTCCAACTCTATTGGTTGCAATTCTAGAGTTCATAGTCTTTTTTTAAATTTTTTTTTAATTTTAAAAATAGTAACTTTTATACATGGAATGATAGGATGAAAAGTGATAAATGTAGAGTAAAATTGAAAGCGGTGAAGGCACATCATTTTGTATTGTCTTCCCACTCTAGAGGATGCGGCTCCAGAGCTCATAGCTTGTTTTTATGGATTGACATTATGATCCAGTTCCCGTTTCTCCTATGCATATGATGGTGCTACAAAGTACATGAATAAAGGGTTTAATGTGGGGTTATTTGTGTTCTTCTATAATCATCATATATATGGTCAAATATTATGTTCCGCATTATAATGCTGGGCATTTGGGTTACTAGTCACTAGGTTGTGAATTTGGTTGATTCTTCGGACTTCAGAAAACTGAAGATGTTCCTCAGAGAGACTGGTTTCGGTATCAGTAGGCCAAACGAGAATTCAAGAGAAGCATCCCTGATTTTTTGCATAACCTCAGCCGCCTCATAGGCTTGCTGCCCTGATTCTTCAAGGTAGGAAAGCCATTCCTCAGGGTTAAATTCTCGTCTCTCACCCGGTGTATGATTGGTTTCATTAGCGGGAATGGGAGGATTTTGAACCCTCTCTGTGGATGGCCCCTCCTCCTCAAAAGGGCTCCTGATTAGAAAGTCTTCTTTAGTATAAAGTGTCATGTTTGACAAAATTCTCATTTCCTTGAGAATTTCTACTTTTTAAACCTCCGTTTAGATTCTTTTGAAGAAATTCTCATTATTGTACTTGGTTGGTGCTATATATGTTCCATTGTTGTTGATTGAATCAGACTTAAAATCTGATAGCCAATTAATGAACCAAAGAGATTTTACCTATTGCCATCAGTGCCTTATCTAATCAACATGATGGAGCTATTTTATTGATGATGGGCCAGAGAGAGAGAATGCAGTTTTAGTATGTCTTCACGAGACATCATAATAATCACAAGGGGAGATGGAAAGATTCTAATTTATTTCCATAATGCTTATCTTGTGCAATTAGAACTTCTATTTTGTTTTCCTTTTGGACAAGGAACAATTACCAATTTTAATGTTTGGAAATGTGCGCGAATGTTTACTGGAATGGAGCATCATTACCACTTTGATATTTACTCAAATCCTTTTTAGAAGTAAACTATTATATAATGAACGGTGAATGACTTCTAAAACCAAATGGGAGACTTAATTCTTTTATTTTATTTTGTTGTTTGTACGCAAATAGCTGAAGGAGATGACTGAAAGGCTGCCTGTGGGAGCTGCCCGAAGTATCAAATCACCTTCCTTCAGTTCATTTGGTTCCAACCCCATTTCCAATGAAGTTTCAAATGCTTATATTGACCAATTGAATGGTCAAATAACATGTCAAGAACCAGATTCTAATGGATCAAGCAGCCCACAGCTATCTAATGGGTCAAGCACTGCTAGTGACCGCATTCCTGGCCAGAACAGGCAAACCCAGTCAGAAACAACCAGAAATGGGAGCAGAACAAAAGAAGGCGGTTCTCGTAATGACAATGAATGGGTTGAGTAAGATGAGCCGGGTGTTTATATCACACTCACCTCCTTACCTGGAGGTGTTAAAGATCTTAAGAGAGTACAGTTCAAGTATGTTTGTATCTATTGTTCTCCCAATTTATTTTTAAATCAAACATGACCATCTGGGGTAAACTTAGATTGTTGTGCATGAAATGCTTAAAAAAAATGGTACAGTGGCAATCATCCAAAGTCATGATTGGATTAACATGAATTAAATGTCCTAAGATTAGGAATTTTGGGATATCAAATTCTTCGGATTAAATGTCTTAATTTTAATCTAGTCCTTTGTTTGTTTACTTCATAGAATAATTACTTATCATATACAACTTAATTTAATCATTGGTTTGTTTTTGCAAAGATTAGATGAGATAAAATATTCGATGACAAAAGTATCCTTATGAATGATTTGGCAAAAATATTATCGGGACTCAGGACCCTCGGGACGCTTGACCCCCCTAGGACCCCATAGTCCCGGACCCCAGGACCCCCAAGGACCCAAAACCCTAGACCCACGTGTAACGACCTACCAAACCGCCCGAACCCAGACGGGCCAAAGATCAAAACAAAAACAAGGTCTTGTTTGTAAAGCAAGTAACAAAATAAGCCATTTTGTATCAAAAAAAATTACCCCATAGCTTCTCCAACCACAACCTACTTTTGAAACAAAATCAATTTTTAGTTCACAGCGGCTGCCCACTCAAGCGCTCAGAGGCCCGCTCGAGTGGTGAGACGCCCGAGAGATTTTCTAGCTAGAAACCAAAAAATCTTCTCGAGTCTAAAAAACACACCTAAAAACATGATCTCTGAACATGGATTTTAAATTTTAATAAGCAAAATATAGGGACCAAAACGTTTAATTGATAAAGAAATCACTCATCCGACTTGAAAATGAAAACTTTGAAAGCATGAAACAACAAATAAAACTACTATCAACCCAATGTTCCTCTCTCAAAATAAGCACTATATACATGCATAAGGTAATCGCCTCAAGGCTTACAAAACACGCTTTCAAAAAACAAGCAGTGGGTGTAACAGTACATGATGATCCCATAACAAAACAAAATTAAGACTAATCTTCCGCCTTCTCGGGCTCTACTCGATCATCTCCCGTGATTATAATCACCTGAAATTTTTTTTTAAAATTTCACACGATGAGCCGAAACCCAATAAGAAACAGACTAATCATGAAATAAAAGCTAAACATGCTGATGTGAAAAGAAATGAATATCCCGACACTCACGAGCCCCGAAAATAATTTTATATATAAATCACAATAATTAACATGCAATTCATGCAATGCATCTTTACAGGTTTTCACCGAAGGATCGCAATCCCAACTAATGCATCTTTACGGGCTTTCATTGAAGGACCGTAGCCCCAACTAATGCATCGTCAACCATGAGCAAATATCACGTTTTACATAACAACATTATCCGTCTAGCCATGGAGACTAACGAACAATAAAACAAGGCTAAACTCTGAGGGTTAGCTCCAAACTTCCAAACTTAGGTTTTCGCAACCATATACATAAATGTTTTTGATTCTCAAAACCCGCCTTTTTGAAAACCAGGAATACACACATGTCCAATAATTTCGAAAATAAACCATAAAACACTTTAAAAATCTTTTTGTCCAACCAAACATGGTTTACGAACATCGATCAATCATACATGTACTTTAAAACGGTAAAAACGTATAAAATTGCACATAGCACCTCTTTAAGACATGAGAGTCTAAGATCCTACTTCAGTGACTTAAAACTCAAAGTTTTGAACTTCGACAAAAATGCAAAGTCGCCAAAACATGATTCCGTTTAGATGAACGCGAAGCCTTGGCTGAGGATAATAATGGTCTGCTATTCGATCGCCAAAAATCAAGTTCGGGCCTACCAAAAAGCTAGAAAGAAGATAGAGCTTATGTGTAGAGAGTGGGAAGAAACTTGTAGAACAAGTTTTAACTCAACAATCAAAACATGAGCTGTCTTTATAGAATCTCGTGTCAGACTGTCCGCTCAAGCGGACAGGACTTCGCTCGAGTGGTTCCCTACCAACCTAACTCTCTGCCACAGGCCCGCTCGAGCGGCTGTCGCTGGGTGAAACCCCAAACAAACAAAGAAACAAAACTAAGCATGCATAACACATATATAAGCGTCATGTTCTGTAAAACGATTAAAGCAATAACCAACACATCGAATAAACATTATGAAAATAAAATGGAACCAGGTCTCACAACTCTCCCCCTTAAAAGAATTTCATCCTCGAAATTCGCTAAGAGGTCAAAAAAGAAAACAACACCATCGATCGCAATCGACATGGGCACGATAGGAGGTTAACCAAACCATCCCTAGGATAATGTCAAATGTGGTCATGTATAGAATGATGAAATCAAACTCTAAACAGCGGGTGATGACCTCTAACTCACAGGATCTACAAACTTGTCTCAACACCACACTTTCACCGACCGGGGTCTCTACACACAGCATACAACCCGAAGAGTCTACCTCCAATCCCAAAGCAGATGAAATGAAGTAATGCGATGCTCCCGTGTCAATACGCACACAGGCTCAAGATCTGCACACGAAAAAGTACCTCTGATCACTGGAGTAGTAGCTGTAGCTTTAGGCACGACCGGTGCCTTGGAAGAACTGGGATTTATAAAAGTATACACTCGACCCTGTATCACTCTAGCATGTCCACCATAACCCGGGACTGTTGGCTGTCGTACTGACTGGACTGAGATACCCCTGTCTATTACCCTGGAAGTCTACACGACTGGCTGCTGCTACTGATAAATCCGTCAATCCTGCGTGGGTGAGACAACTGGTGCACCTGTTGTGCTCGGTACACTGCCTCCCCGAGGGCAGTTTCTACAAATATGCCCAGGTTGGCCACACCCATAACAAACTGGTAGCTCCCTCCCCTATGACTGAACCAATACTGAACTCTAGGACTATCTTGGCTGTAGATAATTCGTCGCACGATGCCCTGGCTGCCTGCACCGGAAGAAAAGGAACTCGTCCTGGTCTGGCCTCCCAAAGGAAGCCACTGATGGTGCTGGTGCTAAAAATTACTGCCGTGATCCAAATGGATGAGAACTAGGGCCAAAGGACCTCTGCTTCTTGTTGGAGCGCCCACTTGACTGTACCTCTGCTCCACTCTGTGGTGCCTCGACTTTCCTAGAACCACGAGTTTCATTCAAAGTGTTCTCAATCATAGCTGCCGACTATACCAACTTTGTAAAAACACGCAGCCTCAACCTTATCACTCGCTTCCTGATCGCAGGCCTCAAACCCCTTTCAATCTCCTTGAACGTAGCTCATCTGTAGCCACCAATTCCGGTGCAAAACGGGACAAACTAGTAAATCTGGCTTCATACTGCACGATACTCATCATCCCCTGAATGAGAGTATAAAACTCCTCTCTGTATAGGTCCCTTGAGGAAGAGGGAAAGTATTTCTTCAGAAAAATCCTCGTAAAAGCTGCCCAAGTACCCTCTACGGTATCCTTGGCATATTTTCACCACTCATATGTCACCTCTCAGCTGGAAGGTGGCAAAAGAAACCCTCAAGTCTTCCTCAACTATCTGCAGTGTATCTAGAATATGGGTCACAAGTTTCAACCATTCTGTAGCTACTGTGGGATCGGGATCGAGATCCCCAGCGAAGGTATGAGAGTTAAGATGCTGAAACTCTCGCATCGCAACAGTCGCCCTCGACTCGGGCACTCTCTCTCTCCCTCTAGCAGTCTCAGCTAGCTAACGGATAGAGCCTACCATCTCACGCAGCAACTCTATCGCGTTTATCAGTCCTTGGGGAGCATTTGCATCCCCGGCATAAGGGATTAGCACATCTCCTTGGCCTCAACCACGACCTCGACCTTGGCCTCAACCACGACCTCGACCTTGGCCTCAACCACGACCTCGACCTTGGCCTCGTCCTCTTTGCACAGACATCACTTATATACAAAGGAACATAAAACATAAGATTCAACCCGTCGCATTATCACAAACAACAACTACATAACCATGCTAACGCTTGGCCATAAACGATCATGCCAACACATCACACATACCGAGGAGAACCGATAAGAGTGACACGTCAATTTGGGTAACCTACTTAGATTCCTTGCCAGAAAATACGTCGGCCAAATGCATTTCTAACTTGGCTTACAAGTTTGTTAATCCAAACACACAGAGGCAAGACTAATCAATTATAAGGTTTAACCTCTATGCTCACGTATATACAACGTTCTCATGCTCAACAAACTATCATGCTCATGTTGTCAAAATATCTAAACACATGCAATCAAGCATACACAATTAGCCTCACCAGGTGATGTAACTTCCCCCACGGCTCTTAGGTATTCGAACTCAGAGCTCTGATACTATTTATAACGACCCACTAAACTGCCCAAACCCAGACGGGCCAAAGATCAAAACAAAAACAAGGTCTTGTTTGTAAAGCAAGTAACAAAATAAACCATTTTGTATCAAAAGAATTAACCCTCCCCTCTCCCCCCCCAAGCTTCTCCAACCACAACCTACTTTCGAAACAAAACCCATTTTTAGTTCACGGCGGTTGCCCGCTTGAGTGCTTAGAGGCTTACTCGAGCGATGAGACGCCCAAGAGATTTTTTAGCTAGAAACTAGAAAATCTTCTTGAGTATCAAAACACACCTAAAAATATGATCTCTAAACAAGGATTTTAATAAGCAAAATATAGGGACAAAAACGTTTAATTGATAAAGAAATCACTCCTCCAACTTGAAAATGAAAACTTTGAAAGCATAAAACCTAAACTAGAACAAATAAAACTACTATCAACCCAAGGTTCTTCTCTCAAAATAAAAACTACATTTACGCATAAGTTAATCGCCTCAAGGCTTACAAAACACGCTTCCAAAAAACAATGGGTGTAACAGTACATGATCCCATAACAAAAGAAAACAAAGACTAATCATCCTCCTTCTCGGGCTCCACTCAATCATCTCCCGTGATCACAATCACCTGAAACGACTTTCAAATCCCACACGGTGAGCCAAAACCCAATAGGAAATAGACTAATCATGAAATAAAAGCTAACACATGCTGATGTGAAAAGATATGAATATCTCGACTCTCACGAGCCTCGAAAGCAGTTTTATATATAAACCACAATGATTAACATTGCAATCCATGCAATGTATCTTTACGGGCTTTCACCAAAGGACCGCAGCCCCAACTAATGCATCGCAACCATGAGCAAATATCACGTTTTACGTAACGGCAACCATCTAATCATGGAGACTAACGAACAATAAAATAAGGCTCAATCTCGAGGGTTAGCTCCAAACGTCCAAACTTAGGTTTTCGCAACCATATACATAAATTTTTTCGATTCTCAAAACCCACCTTTTTGAAAACCACGCATACACACACACCTCTAACAACTTCGAAAATAAACCATAAACATTTTAAAAACCTTTTTGTCCAACCAAACATGGTTTATGAATATCGATCAATCATACATGTACTTCAAAAGGGTGAAAACGCATAAAATTTCACGTAGCATCCCTTTAAGACATAAGAGTCTAGGATCCTATCTCGGTGAATTAAAACTCGAAACTTTGAACTCCGGCAAAAAAGTAAAGTCGCCAAAATGCAATTTCGTTCGGATGAACGCGAAGTCCTCGGCGAGGATAATAAGGATCTGCTATTCGATCGCCAAAAATCAAGCGTGGGCCCACCAAAAAGCTAGAGAGAAGATAAAGCTTATGTGTAGAGAGAGGGAAGAAACTTGTAGAACTAGCTTTGGCTCAACAATCAAGACATGAGCTGTCTTTATAGAATCTCGTGTCAGGCTGTCTGCTTGAGCAAATAAGGCCCTGCTCGAGCGGTCCCCCACCGACCTAACTCTCTACCACAGGCCCGCTTGAGCGGCCGCCACTAGGTGAAAACCCAAACAAATAAAAAAACAAAACCAAGTCCCCACATATATAACACATATATAAACATGTTTTGTAAAACAATTAAAGCAATAACTAATGTATCGAATAAGCATTATGAAAATAAAACGGAACCGGATTTCACACAGAGGACCCTTGGACCCCCAAGCACTCAGGATCTCGGACTCCGAAACCTCCCGGACACTTAGAACCCTTGGACCCCAGACCCCTAGGACCTTGTAGTCTAGGACCCCGAGACCCCTTAGAACCCCGAAACTCTAGACCCTTGGGACCCTGGACCACAGACCTTGGATGCCCATGACCTCGGATCTCAGAACTCCATAGCCCTAGACCTTGGGATTCTAGACCCCTGGGACCTCGTAGCCCTGGACCCCAGTACCCAGGGGCCCTTGACCATTGAACTCCCGAACCCTCAAGAATTTAGGAAATCGAACCCCAAAATCTCTTGAGACCCTGGACCTATGTGACCTCGGGACCTCGGCACCTCGGCACCTCGGCACCCCAGGACCCCATAATCTGGAACCCTCGGGACTTCGTAGTCCTAGACCGTCAAAACCCCGAGACCTCTAGAACTCTAAACCTGTGGACCCTCGGGACCCTTAGACCGTTGAACTCTCGGACCCTCATACTCCCAGGACCTGAGGAACTCAGACTCTAGACCACCCGTAGATATTTTTGAGATTAGGTATAGCAACCGGGTGTATTTTATTTAATTGATTAATTATTTTAACATAATTAAAATTATTGGGGATAATTTGTGATTTATTTTTGTAGGGTTTGAAAATTTAATAATATAAATTTTAATCTAATTAAAATTAAATTGAGGATAAATTGTGAAATTAATTGTATAAAGGACTATAAATGAATAATTCGAATTAAGTTTAATTGGGTTCCAAAGAATTCTAGTAAAATACAACCACAAAAAAAAAGGGCGGGGCGCGGATATTTTTCATCTCAGCTCAGTCGAGGGAGAGAAGAATCGAGAGAAATTGAGAGAAGAAGACCCAGACCTTTCTGGAATTTTCGACAAACCCTTTCCCCCGACTTTTTCTTCTCCCCGTTTCTTCCTCAGACGCCTATGAGAAGCAAGAGAAGAGAGAATAGAGAACGCGCACGACTTCGGCCACTGTTGGCCCACCACCTCGAGTACCGGCGCGGCCTCTGCCACCCAGCACCGCCGGCGAGTTCACCCCAGCCACCACCAGTCCCCGTCGCCGGCGTCGTCTTTCTTGCCTTCTATTTTCCCTCTCTGATTTTCTTCTGCCATTGTTGAAGCTCACAGCTTGGAACCAATACTCCCACTAGAAATTGGTGAGTTCATACTCGAAATTGGATCCTGCCAACGAGAGTTCAAGCATTCTACCGCAAGATCCGTGCATTGGAGCAACCGAATTCAAGAGGAAACCCAAGAAATTTCTAAGAACCGCGGCATCTTCCCTGCTTTAGCCGCGACTAATCTTCCCTCCCCCTATAAGTGTCGAAATCCTCTTCTTCAGTTTTGTTTTGTCTTGTTTCATTAGGTTATGATATGAGAATTTGGGAGATTGTTCTAAAGGGTTGGAAATTAGAACAAAACTACCAAAACCCTAAAATTTTCTCCCACCGCCGGTGCTAATTTCGTCTTTTCCTCCCCTGTCTTCTTTTATTTTCTCCAATTGACAATTGGGAGCATGGAGCAACTTCGAATCCAGAAATGGATGGATTAGAAATTGAAATTGGAAGCTATCAAAGATTAATCAACAAGAAGGTAAATCAGAACCATGAAGATGCCGAACTGGAGAAGAGGCTGAACCCAGGTTTTGTCAAAGTTTGGCGAAATCTGAGAATTTGGAACTCCATGAGGTAGGATTTAGGGAACTTTGTAATCTTGTAAAACACGTTCTGTGGGGGTGACAAAATGATTTTGACTCTGAGAAGTATTGTTGAGTTTCGGGACGAAATTTTCTAAGGGAAAAGTGGTAGCAACCGGGTATATTTTATTTAATTGATTAATTATTTTAACATAATTAAAATAGGCAGTTTGTGATTTATTTTTGAGGGGTTTAAAAATTTAATAATATAAATTTTGACCTAATTAAAATCAAATTGAGGATAAATTGTGGAGTTAATTGTATAAAGGATTATAAATGAATAAGGGATAATTACACTTATCTCTCTTAAAATTTAAGTATATTGCAGGAATTTCTTCCGTAGTATTTGAAATTATACTGTCCTTCTTTCTGTTTTAATTGTCGGTACTAGATGTCCCATTCCGTTAGATGTCGTTAGTTGACTGTTAAATAAAAAATAAAATTTACTAATATTTTATTTTTTGTATCCATATTACCCCTATCTCTATCTTTTCATTTTTTTTTCTATATTTCATTTTTTGCTCTCTCTCTCTCTCTTTTTCTCTTTTTTTCTCTCTCTCTCTCTCTCTATATATATATATATATATATATATATACTGGGTCTCAACCAGCTAGCCACCGGCCCCACTCTGCTGTCGTCGCCTCTGTCGCGGCATTATCTCGCCAGCGACGGCGCGCGACGAGCACGGAATGAGTCAAAGAAGGAGATACAATCATCAACGACGGGGTTGATGTCGGGGATGTGAGCGGAGAAGCCGTGGCCCTAGTGTTCGATCGACGACGGCGGCGAGGCCCGTGTAGCCGTGAACGACGACCGTCCCCGACGCCGACACCGAGTGTCGGATTCCCTTCTTTCTCTCTCTCTCTCTCTCTCTCTCTCTCTATAATCTCTCCTCCCTTTGTGAGGTGTGTGGGTGTTTGTTTGTATTTCCATCACTGTCTGTGTGCGTGTTGGTCTGTTATAAGTAAAGATTTTTTGCATTGTGTGTGTTTGGGAATTGTTGTGTGTGCGTGTTTTAGTTTCTGAGAGGGGAATTATTTGTTTGCTTGAAAAATGAATACTTATCCTCTCGGTTAGAAGGCATTGAAACACATAATGCATTTAGATCTTGAATACAACTACTGCTCAATGATGAATCAAAAAAGAAGAGGAGAATACAAGAGAAAGAAAGAGAGAAAATAAATAAGATACAAAATTTATAGTCTATTTTTTCATTGTATATACGTGCTTATACATATACTAGTCTTACCCCATTCTCGCCACCAAATTCGCCACCGCAACCTGAACCTTCATCGGCGAGTCGTCGAGAACCTTAACAATCACCGAAACAGCGAGCTCGCCGACGATCGATCGTACCCCTAATCACTTCCCAAGTTGTACAGCGTCGTGGCCGCCGCAATTTGAGCGTCTGGCGAAGCCCCATTTTTCAACAACTTGAGCAACAGCACAACCCCACCTTCCACAATCATTTTCTTGTTCCGATCGCTGTCGCGGGCGAGGGAGGCGAGGCTGTAGGCGGCGTCGATGCGGTCCCGAAGCTGGCCCATCTGAACTTAAGCGATGGAGGACCAGAGCATGGCGAGGATGGGGTTATTGTTGGCAATGGGCGGGAGGGAGAGGTTGGTGCCGCCGTCGGAGTCGAAGATGGAGAGAAGCCAGGTGACGTCGACGATGGAAGATTCGAGAAGGGCTGAGACCTTGCGGAAGTCGGCGCTGGTGATGATGGCGAAAAGCTGGCGAAGAACACCAGTGTGCTTGTACTTGCGGATAGGGTTAGGGCGCGTTCGAGGTTCTTGGAGACGTCGGCGGTGATGCGGCAGACGGGGTGCTCGTAGAGGGAATGAGTGGTGGAAGCAGAGTTGGATGGCAGATCAGAGCTTTTGGGAGAGGCGGTCAGAAGCGAAGAACATGGGTTCTTTTTCTTGGCGACGGGTGGTTGTAGAGGAGAGGACCAACAGAAACCAAAATCGAAACCTAAATCAAAATCAAACCCAGAGCCAAAACCAAAATCAAAATCAAATCCAAACTCTCTCTCTCTATATATATATATATATATATATATATATATATAATGATTTCGATTTTGTCGGCAATCCACCGAAGAAGAGACTGATTTGCTTCTTAGCTTATTCTTGGGAGCCTTTTAATTGTTAATTATAGGGATAAAATGATAAAAAATTATTTTATGTTAATGACGTTTGTTCCATAAGTTTGATAAGGAAGAATAGTGTAATTTTAAAGACTATAAAAGTGATTCATATAATAAATTTAAATTTTATAAAAGGTAAGTGTAATTATTTTAATAAATAATTCGAATTAAGT
>JAOTRH010176294.1:0-12182 GCA_034768845.1 Heliamphora exappendiculata | reverse complement strand
CATATTACCAAATATCCTAAAATTACATTAACAGGATTAACTTCTACTAAAGAGAAATGCTAAACCAAAACAAAAAAATATATATAAAAATTCTACACCAAAAAGCTTAAAGAAACAGTGAAAGATTATTAAACTAATAATAAGAATTTTATGTTTTTTTATCCATATAAAATAATGTTCAAAGATTTAATAAAAAAAAATTAAAATAAAATTTACAAAAGAAAATTAAACCAAAATTAAAAGGTTTGTTGAGGAAGATAAAAGAACATACTACTCAAATAAAAAAATAAAACAAACCCTGAAGGATTAGTATTAAAAGGAAAAAGAAAGAAATCTAACTGTTATTATGGATTTTATAGGTTTTATATGAAAACCGAACAAAATAAAAGAAAAGTAAAATAAATGTTGCACAAGAAGGAACAAAGCTAAAATTAAGAGATTTTGTAAATTTTAATGTTAAACAAAATAAAAGAAAAATAAAAGAAATGCAATTAGAAAAGATTTAAACAAAAGACAATATATTAAAATAATAACTAAGCAACTATTTAACTAGAAAATACGGATGTAATATTGATGATTACAACCATATGAATGTAAGTTCATTGGTTATGATATTAATGACACCGTAAATCGCAATTACCAAATAAGTTAGCACTACTTTGTTGAATCAATAAACTGGGTGCAAGTGTGCAATGTGAACAAAACAACAACTAAGAAATCAATAAAAAGTAACCAAACTACGTTAAATAAACTTTACACATTAATCTCATGCTTACAATTCGACAAATGAAATGGTAAACCAAATCAATTATACATATGAATGAAACATGAGAATTGAAATTGAAATTAACCCGGCCACTCTAGAGGATAAAGAGTTGAGAGAGAAAGGCCGGAGATCCAAACAGAATACCTAGATCGCAAGTGAATCCTCATGTTGGAAAATTGTAATCGGTAGTCCAATCCTTAAGCAATGATCCAATCCAAGTGTAGGTGATTCAAGGTTTCAGTATCGGTGGTTAATTTCTCGATCTTCGGTAGGGTGTCGGCGTCGGGGTTCGTACTCTCTCGGTACTTCGGTAAGGTATCTTCTACTCTAAATTCTCTTATGAAAAACATACCAAGGGAATGGTATTTATAGAATTCTTCAACCAATGAGATGGAGACATGTTTTGGGACATGCCAGGTAATTTGGAGTTGGCGGTCGCTATGTATGGAACGAGCGGTTGCCACACAAAACAAGTTTCCAGGTGTTTCTTATGGCGGTCACCACAATGAAGTTGGCGACCCTAAGGTTCTGATATGGCGGTTGCCACTTTGGCTAGGGTTTCCAAAAGGTTCTTGTGTAAGTCGCCATAATCAAAGTTGGCAGTCCCACATGTGACGCCCCGTCCTCCGGGCACGTCGGGACATACATAAATATAAATATAGGGATATACTAGCCATACATTCATATTTACATACGCTAGTTATTACATCATAAAGGAGTTTTAAATCGTTCAAAATTACATAACTACTATAGTTTCACTAAGAAATTTTAAAAATTACACTAAGCACGGAAAAACTGAATAATAGAACAAAAGCAGAGGTCTCCACTCCTCAGAATGCATCAACAGAATCCACGTGGTCTTAGAACTCACCTTGTTCTTCGAACTCTTCTTCTCCCTCTGGGATGACTTCCTCCAAGAACTCCTCCTCACCTGTGGCATGAATGCCATGAGCCAAGGCCCAAAAACAAAATACTAGCCTTCTAACTAATCTTACAGCACAAAATTCACCACAACACATATCATATAATACCCAATACAGTTTATAGTTAATGAGATAGACAAATTTATGACAGGATAGTAGATAAGTCAATAAGTATGCATATATGAGATGCCCAACCCAATATGCACCCAGATTATAATAGGAATTCCACACCGGGAATCACCAAAGTAGACTTTTACGGGTATTTGATCACTAACGGCGTCATTGAGCCTCGTTGTGAATAGTAAATACTTCATTGGGCTTTATACCATAGCTGTTTTACTCAATGCCAACCGCGTTGGGGTCCGCGCCATACTCCAGGTCAATAAAATTCAATAATCATGCCATCCTCTAGGTCAATAAATTTAATAATCAATCAATCAGTCATATTAGACATGTCATATTAGACATATATCAAGCTGTTTGTCCCACCTTAAGACTTGTGATACCTTCGTCGATGTTAACCCAAAAGTCCAAGCTATCGAAATTAGAATGCTAGCGACAAACCCGTGGTGCCCAACAATATCCATAAACCATTTCAAACACCAGGGACACGCCCAGGGTGTATAAACTAATTTTGTAACATCGGGGACATGCCCAGGGTGCACAAGGGGAATTCATTCCAAAATATTTTTGAAAATGGCAACCAGGGACGCCCTAGACTTAAAATCAAGAACGATAATCTCAATACAGCCCATCCCAACAATGGTTTGCACATATGGACTCCAATATGCCAGGATGTAAGTGACAATGTCAATGATGTATGGTATGGAACTCAGATACAACCATCTATAGCATGGCATCAACTAGCATAGCATGATTCACGGTACAACGCGCAAAGCATAAGGTTCAAGCATGTAAAGCTCAAGCTACAATTCTCAAGGTATGATTCAACAAGATAACATGAGTTCTAAATCATCATACATTCACTTAGAAACAATAATCAACTAATTCAAATCAATCATCATACAAAAACTCGAGTCTCATAGCAAAGGGTACTCAATTCACACTTAGCAACTTTTAAGGCCAAAATTAAGTATTAAATTAAAAGAGCCGATAAGATTTTGGGATATCTAGACTTGGAATCAAGTTATGATTTTTAAACACCACTTAGATACAAATAGCTCAATATGTTACCCTTAGCTCAAAACTCAATATAGCCGATTTTGGACAGAGAATTTGAAATGGTTTTGGGGAATCATCCCAAGGCTTTAAGGTCTTATTTTTGGACAACACATAGCTCAATATGTTAGCTACAATGTTCATGTAGATCACTTTTAGCGTAGGTCACTAAAAATAGGGGTTTGGGCAACACAAAAATATGTGACAAAAGTGTCCCTTGAGAGCTAAAACTTAATAGAGACTTTCAAAGGGGTTTTGACCTATCAAAACTCAATATTTTGTGCTCATTGTTTGTGGGTAGATAGATATATATGTTACCTACAACTTTAATGTTTTGACCAAAGTTTAGACTCATTGAAAACTAGGGTTTTCAAGTCGGTGGTGCTGACTAGTTGGAAAATGGCACACTTTGGTAAAATTGCAATATCTCGAGTTCTACTTACGCAAATGAGTTGAAACCAACTTTATGAAAGATAACAAAAAACTCTAAACTGGACATAAAGAACATGCTTAGATCAATTTTCTACATTGAGTTATGGCCTTACAAACTTCAGGGCACAAACATGTGAGACTCGGAACCTTGTTCTTTTATGATATTTATATATTTGACATGTTCCTTCAGTATATGAATAGCCTCGATACATGAGTTATGCTTTAAAGTTGTAGAACAGCATATATAAATGTGTTATACACTTTTTGGGGTTTGGTAGAGGCCTGTTTGGCTTGTGTTTGGACCAAAAACCTTGTTTTTCTTTGAAAAACACATTGTCCAGCAGTTCGGTCGACTGGAGTGCTTCGCCCAGTCGACTGAACTGAAAATTTGTGGTTCAGTCGATTGAACTCAGGGGTTCGGTCGACTGAACTCAAGGGTTCGGTTGACTGAACAGAAGCTTTTTGGTGTGTTTATAAATATCCTCGGGGCTGGAGATATTTATTAAAACCTTTCTTCCAGGCTAAGTTTCCCTTTTTCTCTGCCTTCTCTCTAGCTTTGAGGGCCCGGGGCTTGATTTTGTATTTGATCCTTTGTGGATCCTTGCTATTGGGGCCGTGGGCTTCACATCCATCTGGTTGGATTCTCGTTCTAACGTTGTTCAGTTTTGAGACGTCGAGTTCTTAACTCTCCGAGGTAGGATTCTAGACCCTACTGCTGTATAAGGGTGATAGATGTAATTATATGTGTTTTTACCGGGTAAAAAATATATCAAACGTGATTTTCATGTATAAACCTTGGTTTTGGGTAAAAGTGGTTTTTTCGCTTTTTCTTGGTTGTATATGTCATTCAGGTACGTGGTATTCGTAGTTTTCAAAAAGAGGTTTGAAAACGAGGTGTTTTGTGAAAATTGTGAAAAACATCTTTTTGGAGGTTTAGAGCTAACCCGCGAGATTGAGTCTCAACTCGTAAACATTTTGTTGGAAATAATTTTAGATCTCCATGTTGATGGATTGGATCTCTTTTTATACATGTGGTGTATAAATTGTTGTGTGGTTTTTTGTAGTTGAACTATGGTGGGTTTTTAAATATTTCCATAGATGTACCGTGACAGTGTGTGATTTTGAGTTTGGCTTCTATTGCTCCTTGGTAGAAGCCCAAGAACATACGCAGAGTGGGTTCACTGTGGTCCCTCGGGTTAATCCCCGTAAATGTGGTTTGGTTAGCTTTGTTCAACGATCGTAGAAATCTGTAAAGAAGTATGTCGCCCCGTGAGTGGCTTTATTATTGTGACTCCGTATAGAATTTGTCATTATCTAGTAGGCGTTAAGTGATTCAGGACTAGGATAATGGACATGAGTCTATAGTTGTTACCTTTGTGTGTGTGGCAGAGTCGGTACATAGGATTACATTTTTTATCTTTCTCCTCGGTTGAGTGGCCTGAGTAGAGCTTACTGTTTATTTACAGTTTTCCCTTATCTATGGTATGATATCTGTTAAGATGATATGTATAGTTTGAATGATAAAAAATATAGAGTTTTATGAGATAAAACCTTTTTGAGACTCGTGTTTGTCTTATGGAAAACTTGTGATTTTGGAAGAAAAACCTGTTTGGCTTCGATGGTTGAGCCCGTATACTTATGATTACATAGTCTGCTTTATAGTTTTATTGTCTATATTCTATTAGGCTTCAGCTCACGGTGTGGGATTTTATTGTAAGACCTTTTCAGGTGAGCACGAAGAGTTGACCTAGGTTCATGTGGTGGCGGAAGAGTAGTTGTAGTTTCCTATTTTGGACATGTACTTATACATGTGGCGCCTATTTTAGAAGGCTGGTTTTGTACGCCTTGAGGCAATATATTTATTCATGTATGAGAATGCATGTTTACAGTTTATGAGAGTTGAATTGTGGGAATTTTTATCCAAATGATGTATATTTTTGAGTTAATGGTTTTTCAACTGCAAATCTTATTTTCTCAAATGGTATTTTGGTGGGCTTTCTCGTCACCCTGGTGTTTGGGCCGTGGAAACTTGGTATCAGAACTCTGGATTTGAATACCTGAGAGCCATGGAAAAAAGGGTACATCACCTTGTGAGGATGTATGTGTGCTTGATTGCTTGTGTTACAGCGTTTTCCTAACATAAGCATGATGGTTGTGTATATGTGGGCATGGAGGTTACTTTTCTAATCTATAGATCATTGGCCAGTGTTCTTATCGACACCAGAGCATCACATTCATTTATATCATCTGCTTTTGCCTCTGCTTTGGGTTTTGAAATGGACTGGTTAGGTAGTACTTTGATCGTGGAGACCCCAGTCAGTGGGAGTGTGACGTTGAGTCTTGTCTATATATCCTACGTGTTGGAGGTCGTCGGTCGTTGTTTAGAGTTTAACTTCATTATTCTAGACATAACTACGTTTGATGTCATCCTAGGGATGGATTGTCTGACCACCTATCGTGCCTTTATCGATTGCGATCGACAGAGGGTAACTATTTGTACACCGACGGGAGATTGCTTTTGTTTTGTGGGTGACCGGGATGAGGGCTTGATGTCTTCGCCAAGCACTGTGCGGAACCAGAAATTATCCAGATGTCTTCGCCAAGCGTTGGGAGTCGAGGAGAGTTACCTCCGGTGGTTTGAAATTATCCAGATGTCTTTCTAGATGATATGTTTGAGTTGCTGCCGAGCTGGGAGGTAGAGTTCTCTATTGATCTAGTCCCTGGAGCTGCTCCCATATCTACACCGTCCTATCATTTTGCACCCGCTGAGTTACGCGAACTCAAGGTACAGCTTCAGCAGTTGCCAAACAAAGGGTTTATACGCCTGAGTACTTCTTCGTGGGGAGCTCCTGCTCTTTTTCCGAAGAAGAAGGATGGATCCTTATGTTTGTGTATCGACTATCAGAAGCTGAATAAGGTGACAATGAAGAACAAGTATCCGATGCCGAGAATAGATGATTTGTTTGATCAGCTAAAGTGTTCAAGCTGCTTCTCGAAGATTTACTTGAGATCAGGATACCACCAGTTGAGGATTAGAGACAAGGACATAGCGAAGACTGCCTTTCGGACTCGCCATGGTCACCACGAGTTTCTGATTATGCCGTTCGGTCTGACGAACGCTCCTGCTACGTTCATGAGTTTGATGAACCCGATCTTCCATCCTTATCTGGACAGTTTTGTGGTAGTGTTTGTGGATGATATTATGATATATTCACCTACTAGGGAGGCACACGAGGATCTCCTGCGTATCATGCTACAGACTTTGAGAGAGCCTCGCTTGTATGCGGTGTTTGAGAAGTGCGAGTTCTGGATGTCCGAGGTGAGGTTTCTTGGATATGTAGTGTCGATAGACGGGACAGCCGTGGAGTCGTCGAAGACTGATGCTGTGACCGGTTGGGAGCGATTGAAGAGCGTCTTTTAGATACGTAATTTTTTGAGATTGGTAGGCTACTATCGGCGGTTCGTGAAGGACTTTGTGAGACTTACTACACCAATGACACGTCTGACGCGAAAGGGAGTTGTGTTTGTTTAGAGTGAGTCCTGTGAGTCAGCTTTGCAGGAACTGAAGACGAGGTTGACTAGCGCGCCAGTGTTGATCATTCCAGAGAGAGGCTTGAGGTATACAGTATACTGTGATGCATTACATGATGGTCTTGGATGTGTTCTGATGCAGGGAGGTAAGGTTGTAGCCTACGGTTCTCGGCAGTTGAAGACGCACGAGAAGAACTACCCGACACACGATCTGGAGTTGGCAACCGTGGTCTTTGCCTTGAAGACATGGCATCACTATCTTTATGGTGAGCACTTCGAGGTTTTCTCTGATCACAAGAGCTTGAAATACTTGTTTTCGCAGAAGGACCTGAACTTATGCCAATGAAGATGGACGGAGTTGTTAGAGGATTATGACTTTAATTTGCAGTATCATCTAGGGAAGGCCAATGATGTGGCGGATGCTCTCGGTAGGAGATCTCACGGGTCGTTCGCTTCTATGGCTATACGTGAGTGGGACATGCTTGGAGAGGTTAGAGAGTTTGATCTGTGTCTCAGGGAGATAGTGACGGGTGCCACCCTATTTTCAGTAGTTACTCGACCAGCGTTGATAGCACATATGCTAGAGGTCCAGTAGATAGACCAAGAGGCTTAGATGATATGAGATCGTGTTGCTAGTGGAGAGGATACAGCTGGTTGGATTGTGCGTTCAGATCAGAGTCTGAGGTTGGCTGGGAGATTATTTGTGCCAAAGTCATGCCGAGCTGATCTACTTCGTGAGTGTCATCATTCTCGCCTTGCAGTGCATCCTGGAGGCACGAAGATGTACCACCTACGTCGTCAGTTTTGTTGGACGAGAATGAAGAGAGACGTGATCTAGTTTATTTCTCGATGCCTTACCTGTCAAAAGGTGAAGGTGGAACACCAGAGACCGGTAGGTTTGTTACAGTCGTTGCCTATATCATAGTGGAAGTGGGAGAATGTCACGATGGACTTTGTGTTAGGACTTCCTCGATCACCTAGGGGACACGACGCCATGTGGGTTGTGGTTGATAGGTTGACGAAGTCTGCACACTTTCTCCCCATTCGAGTGAAGGATTCGATGGAACGACTAAGTAGCTTATATGTCAGAGATATAGTCCAGTTGCATGGAGTGCCAGTATCTATTGTTTCTAACCGAGACCCGTGCTTTTAGCAGAGTCTTCAGGAGGCCTTGGGGACGAACTTGATGTTCAGTACTGCTTTTCACCCCTAGACGGATGGTTAGTCAGAGAGGACCATACAGATTCTGGAGGATATACTAAGGGCTTGTGTCCATGACATCAGAGGTTCTTGGGAGGATCATCTACCGCTAGTAGAGTTTGCATACAACAACGGCTATCAGTCCAGTATTGGGATGGCACCGTATGAGGCTTTATATGGTAGACCGTGTGGATCTCTCTATGTTAGACAGATGTGGGAGAGACCACAGTCTTGGGACACGATAATGCACGGGAGACGACAGAGAAGGTTGCCGTGATTTGCCAACGCCTACTGACAGCGTAGAGCTGCCAGAAGAGTTATGCAAATCAGAGGAGATGACCTTTGGAGTTTGCAGTCGGAGATCATGTGTTTCAGAAGGTCTCACCACGTAGAGGTTTGATGAGGTTTGGTCGTACCGGGAAGCTATCACTGTGCTTCATTGGACCATTTGAGATCATCAACAGAGTTGTAGAGGTCACATATCATTTGGCTTTTCCACCTCAGTTAGCATCTGTGCATAACATGTTCCACGTTTCTATTCTTCAGAGGTACGAGCCTGATCCTTTGCATGTGTTAGATTGGGCTGAACTGCGGGTTGATGAGGATGCCACTTATGAGGAGCGTCCAGTGTGGATTCTTGATACAAATGAGCAGGTGTTACGCGGGCGAACAATTGCTTATGTTAAGGTCCTATGGCTTCATCACGGGGTAGAGGAAGCGACATGGGAGCTTGAGTCTCAGATGTGTGCTAGATACCTAGACCTGTTTACCTCGCGACCTTGTTACAAATTTCGGGGGGAAAATTTCTTAAGGGGGGAAGAGTTGTGAGACCTGAAACCTTGTTCTTTTATGATATTATTATATTTGACATGTTCCTTCAGTATATGAATAGCCTCGATACATGAGTTATGCTTTAAAGTTGTAGAACAACATGTATAAATGTGTTATACGCTTTTCGAGGTTTGCTAGAGGCTTGTTTGGCTTGTGTTTGGACCAAAAACCTTATTTTTCTTTGAAAAACACACTGCCCAGCAGTTCGGTCAACTATACGGCTTGGCCCAGTTGACTGAACCGAAAATTTGTGGTTCGGTCGACTGAACTCAAGGGTTCGGTCGACTGAGCAGAAGCTTTTTTGGGTTCGATCGACTGAACTCAAGGGTTCGATCGACTGAACATAAGCTTTTTGGTGTGTTTACAAATATCCTAGGGGCTGGAGATATTTATTAAAACCTTTCTTCTAGGCTAAGTTTCTCCATTTCTCTGCCTTCTCTCTAGCTTTGAGGGCCTGGGGCTTGGTTTTCTGTTTGATCCTTTATGGATCGTTTCTATCGGGGTCGTGGGCTTCACATCCATCCAGTCTAATTCTCGTTCTGACGCTGTTCAATTTTGAGACGTCGAGTTCTTGACTCTCTGAGGTAGGATTTTAGACCCTACTGCTGTATAAAGATGATAGATGTAATTATATGTGTTTTTACCAGGTAAAAAATACATCAAACGTGATTTTTATGTGTAAACCTTAGTTTTGGATAGAAGTGGTTTTTTTTACGCCTTTTCTTGGTTGTATACATGATTCGGATACGTGGTATTTGTAGTTTTCAAAATGAGGTCTGAAAACTAGGTGTTCGGCAAAAATTGTGAAAAACATCTTTTTGGAGGTTTGGAGCTAACCCGCGGGGTTGAGTCTCAACTCGTAAATATTTTGTTGGAAATGACTTTAGATCTCCATGTTGATGGATTGGATCTCTTTTTATACACGTGGTGCATAAACTGTTGTGTGATTTTTCGTAGTTGAGCTATGGTGGGTTTTTAAATGTTTCCATAGATGTACCGTGACAGTGTGTGATTTTGAGTTGGGCTTCTATTGCTCCTTGGTGGAAGTCCAAAAACATTTATAGAGTGGGTTTGCTACGGTCCCTCGGGTTAATCCCCGTAAATGTGGTTTGGTTAGTTTCGTCCAACGGTCATGGAAATCAGTAAAGAAGTATGTTGCTCCGTGTGTGGCTTTATTGTTATGACTCCATATAGAACTTGTCATTATTTAGCAGGCCTTTAGTGGTTCAGGACTAGAATAATGGACAGGAGTCTATAGTTGTTACCTTTGTCTATGTGGCAGAGTCGGTACATATGATTACATCTTTTATCTTTCTCCTCAGTTGAGTGGCCTGAGTGGAGCTTACTGTTTATTTATAGCTTTCCCTTAACTGTGGCATGATATCTGTTGGGATGATATGCATAGTTTGAAGGATGAAAAATGTGGGATTTTTTGAGATAAAACCTTTTTGAGACTCGTGTTAGTCTGATGGAAAACTTGTAGTTTTGGAAAGAAAATCTTTTTGGCTCCGGTGGTTGAGCCCATATGCTTATGATTGCATAGTCTACTTTACAGTTTTATTGTCTATATTCTATTGGGCTTCAGCTCACAGTGTGGAATTTTGCTGTAAGACCTTTTCAGGTGAGCACGAGGAGTTGACCTTGATTCCTGTGGTGCTGGAAAACTAGTTGTAATTTCCTGTTTTGGACATGTACTTATACATGTGGTGCCTGTTTCAGAAGGCTATTTTTGTACGCCTTGAGGTGATATATTTATTCATGTATGAGAATGCATGTTTACAGTTTATGAGAGTTCAACTATGGAGATTATTATCCAAATGATGTATATTTTTGAGTTGATGGTTTTCCAACTACAAATCTTATTTTCTCAAACGGTATTTTGGTGGGCTTTCGCGTGACCCTGGTGTTTGGGGCGTGATAAAACATCTATGTTCTCAAAAATAAAGTCTCTTAGGGTCTAAATCTCCTACTTATGAAATGCCAAGTTTTTGTTATATTTCTTTGCATTCTTGTGTTTTAGACATTAATATCAAGGCTCCAGCACACTTGTAGGTCATCAAACTCAAAGATAACAACACACAACAACATCTCATATAATCCATAAAAATAACTGCCCCAAATTTTCAATTACGATGCCTTTTTGGTTTATTTTCGGTTCTCGATTTTTAGAGTGTTTAAAGAGGTGTGTTGAAAGATATTTTGTGAGATATTAGACATAAGTTTTAGAGGTTTTATGTGACACCCTGAAACTTGGGGACATCTAGAGCGGCAAATAACTAATAATGGTGCGAGAAAGTAATAGTCGATTAATACCCATCAACCAGAAATATAAGAGTCTCATAAAGTTAAGATTACATACCCAAATTAAAGTGTACTTAACAGAAAATATTATGGATGATAATGCTAAGTCTAGTGATCCAAAAGTCAAGTGCAGCAGACTAGTAGAAATTCGGCTCACGGGAGACACGGTTCCACCTCTTCCGGTGTAGGGTGGTCGACGAGAACTTCTGGGTCCTCAAAACCTGGCATGAAATGTCGTGAGATAATGCTCAGAAGGAACAACATAATTATATAAAAAATTTTAAAGTACAGATTAAAACATAGTAGATAGGATGACAGGATAAATAAGATAGTGAGCATGATGAGAATGATGTAATCAATTTAAACTTTCTATCCCAATTAAAAACTTAAGCTATTCAAGGTTCTCACAAACCAGGGTGAACCATCCTAAAACCCCATCATTTCTACCATGCTGACCAAGTCTACCGACCGACAAAGTGCGTTCCTTAAGCTGTAGGATGACTACGTAGCGGACTAAGTGTCTAGCCGGGTCATCACTGATGGCAAGGGCGTGGACAAGTCAACACTTCAGGTCCTCGACTCTCAGGTCAAGGTCAAACGCGGGATCGCGAATTCTAACTCATATTAGTACGCCATCCGAACCGCCTTTGTCAATAATACAATTTATAACAATGTGCATTTAACACTTGGGCAAAAGCCACCCAAAAATAACCAAGGCATAAAGCCAAAAATCAGCCACGATTTTTCAAGTGTTATTATACCACCCTAGAGTTCAATTTTTTTTTCTTTTATAAAAAAAATAAATGGTGAACCACGTAATTTCCAACCCAAGGATGACATGGAATGACATGTTCTACCATCTATTTACAAGTCACAATAATTTTTTAGGCATAACTTAGACTAGATGTGCCACGCCCTTGACCCGAGGCACATGAACCCCATGTGACAACCTACCTTCATTGAGTAAGTGATGGAAACCATTTTATATAATCTCACTTCCTGAGCTTAGTTTTTTTCAA
>JAOTRH010176261.1:0-12184 GCA_034768845.1 Heliamphora exappendiculata | reverse complement strand
TTTTTAGTTAAACCACACATAGATCCAAATTACCTATTTTTCATACAAAATAATAAAATAATAAGTAATTTAAAGCATTCTAATTTCATAATAAATCTGAAATTTTAAAAAATTAAATATTTCTCAGTTGGGTGCAGTTCGACTGATTGCTATACCTAGGATCTGGAGTCTAACCACCACCCAAAAAAAAAAGTTTGAGAGATTTGTCATTCAACTAAACCATAAGTAAAATCCTCTATTATCATGGTGGTCAAGTTTGGTTACATGAATTAAGCGGATCAGGTCAATTCACATACAACACTAATATTTTTTAATTAATTTTTAATTCAAAAAGAATTTTTTAGTTAAACTACACATAGTTCCAAATTACCTATTTTTCATACAAAATATTAAAATAATAAGTAATTTAAAGCAATCCAATTTCATAATAAATCTGAAAATTTATAAAATTAAATATTTGTCAGTTTGGTGCAGTCGACTGGTTGCTATACCTAGGACCCGGAATCTAACCACCACCTAAGAAAAAATGTTCGAGAGATTTGTCATCAAACTAAACCATAGGTAAAATCCTCTATTATCATGGTGGTCAAGTTTAGTTAGACGAATTAAACGGATCAGATTAATCCACATACAACACTAATATTTTCACCTGTTCTCTCTTTTTTTTTTTTGGTGTTGTGATCGTAAAAAAATTTCTAAAATCCGTTTAAGGACAAGCAATGGTTGGTAAGCATATTTTCCGCCCGATCCAATCCCACATAACCATATTTAAGTGGCCTCATGATATTGCACGAGTGCAACTCCTATTAGAATTAGAAAACTCTCTTTAAGTAAAATTAGCCCGTGTTTAGATTAATTTTTTAAATAATTTTTAAATTTTTAAATTTTTTTTATAAAAAAAAAAATATCAAATCATGTAAAAAAAATATATTTGGTAATATTTCTGTTTTTTATTTTTTTTTTGAAAAAAATTTGAATTATAAATAAAAATATATTTGATAATTATTTTTATTTTCAAAGAAATATAAATAATTTCCAAAATTTACTTAATTGTTCTAAACAGAAAAATGTATTTTGGTGAGTTTTATAAACAAATTTTTATCCAATCTTATTTTCTCTACCACCTTCAACTTTTATTTCTGACCATCACCTCCAACCATGCCCTCTAACCACCACATTCGACCACTTTTTTTGGCTACTACATTCGGCAATTACATTAGACCATCACTTTCGGTCACCACCACCGACCACCTCATACAGTTACCGTATCTGACCACTTTCGCTACCTCTTGTTATTATCACATGCTAACACTTTTGATTGCCACCTCCCATTATCACTTTTCAAACATCTATTTGCCAAAAGTGTTTTTATTTTTATTTGTTTATATATAAATTAACAAAAATCTTTTTTTTTTACTATAAACAAAAAACAAAAAATTATAAATGTTACCAAACGAAACCTGATTAATTGCTACAACATTATTTCCAAACTTTTGAAATTACTGTTACTATTAGATTTTTGACTATCAATACTATTGAAAATCAAAGAAAATTCAACCTATATTCCGTACAAATTGATTGATACCAATTTAGGCCTTATTAGTTGCTACAATTTCATTTCCAAACCTTTTGAAATTACTATTAATATTATATATTTTGACAATTAATACTATTGAAAATCGAAGAAAATTCAACCTAGACTCCGTAAAAATTGATTGATTTGTCAAAATACTATGAGTTGCACAAAATGGATTGATACACGATTGGAACAAATTTATAAAAAGTACTTAGCCTGCGATCGTCGTTTATTTTATACAATTTTGATCTTATTCATTATATTTGTAGTTCTCTTTAAAAAAAAATTAGTAAAAAATGTGAAACCGAAAAAATAAGAACGATTGCCGAATCACATAAAATTCCTATATTGCGTAATTCTTGATTGTAGGCTTATTTTTGTTCTTCTTTATTATTATTTGTGTGATCGTAATTTACCCTAAATTGACCTATCAATTTCAAATACCCAACCCGTGTTATTTTTTTATTTTTTTTATCAGCAACACTTGTTGTTAAATTCATCTTTTATGTAAGTAATATCTTTTAACAGATATTTCTAAAAAATCATTGGACTAAACATGTGAGCAAACAAAATCTAATCACAAGATGAAGTGTTCACATTTTGATTAGATTTTGTGTGCTCTTGTTTATTTTTGTTTTTAGTAAATTTTTAAGATTTTGACAAAAAAATTACTTTTTTGATATCTCTTTTCAAGCGACTTGAGAAAATAAAATTTTAAAGTAAAATATGACAAAATCTAGAAAAGACAAAAAATACAATAATCTTATTTGGGATCAGAATTTTGCTATTTTTATTTTATGATCCTTTTTTTTTCCTTTTAATTATAATTTTTATTTTTCCTGATCGTTTTGCTTGGAGGAACCAAAATAGTAAAAATATCAGAAAAATCAGAAAAGATCGGTAAAACAAGGCAAATATTAATAAAATTTATTCTAAACTGGCAGCTTGATTCTCTTTGCCTAGGGTGATTGTAAGAGTTTGGTTGACAATTAGCTTAAAAGTTAGTTTGTATATTTTTATTGCGTTTTTTAATTAAAAAGTTAAATTGGATTCAAATAGGTTATCTTGTAAATTAGTTTTTAAACTAATTTTATTTTTAAAATTAATTAGTTGATTGGGTTGAAAATTAATTTGTATGTCCTAGCTATACATTTGGATTTTAGATTATGGTTCGATAAAAAGTAAGAATATTCAAACAATTATATTTATAACTTTTTGCTTATAAATTTTA
Organism: Heliamphora exappendiculata; assembly: GCA_034768845.1. Lineage (NCBI taxonomy): Eukaryota > Viridiplantae > Streptophyta > Magnoliopsida > Ericales > Sarraceniaceae > Heliamphora > Heliamphora exappendiculata. Next base: position 9,377 of record JAOTRH010176261.1, on the reverse strand, counting down.
ATTTTAAATTAATAAATTCAAATTCTTCTATGTAAAGTTATATGTTTACAACCTTAACAGACTTTTAAAACTTTTACTTAAAATTATAATCACATTTTGCAAGTATAATTTATAACTTAATTCGAAAGTTCAGTTATTTTAAATACACTGTCTTTGATTTTTTTTATAAAAAAAATGAGATATATATATATATATATATACCATAGACTCGCCACAATGACACCCGTTATCATTCTAATTTTTTATTTTTAATATCTTAGAATATTCAGGTCGTTATCATTTCATTGAACATTAAAATTGTTAACGATTCGAAAATAAAAGACAAGCATATAATTCAATACTTTTGACTTTGTTGATCAATTGGCATATAGTCATTGTTGAATATTTTTGTTTAAAATTTTTAAAAAATTAATGGTAAAAACTGGCTTTCTTCTCCTTCTATAGCAGTTTAAAATTAATTCTAATCAAATGAATATTTTATTTATTTGGCCTAAAGTCAAGAAATTCAACTTTAAACCGAATTAGATTATGTTTGGTCCAAAAATACCTTTAGGCATATTTTTTTCTTTTTAAAAAATATTTTAGTATAATTTTTAATTCTTTTTAAAAACTAAAAAGTATGCTCTTTTGGATTAAGGTTACAAAAATTTGACGAGAGACTGAAAAATCAGTTAAACTAGCTTTTTCGTCACCCTTTTAGTTTTAAATCAAAAATTTTTACTTTTCTAATTTATCGAGGAAGTTAGAAAAAACAATCGTTTGAAAAAACACTAAAAATAGATTTACTAAACATAAAATTTATATCTATATAATAAAGTAAGAAAAGAATTTTTTTAAATGTCTTACATAGACAAAAATGCCTTATGTAACATGTTTAAATGCTGTGATATTTTCTGAAATATTTTTTTGTCCATTAAGTTTTTGCATCCCAAAACACATTGTCCATTTCAGTTGTCTATTCACACGTGAGTTTTATCTTCTTTTTTCTTTTTATTATCTTCATCTTTTTTGTGATAATGTATAATTATTTTATGTATTTTTTCATTCAATTTTATTTGATTTTGTAGTTAATTTGTTAAATATTATTATTATTTTTAATTTCCCTATTTAGATAAGTGGGCTTTGTTAATGGTAGATGTTTTTTTAAAATTATTATTTTTTCTTTGGATGCGAATAGAAAATATCAACTCTTTTTTTATTTTTGTTGAAATTATTTTAGGATAGTAATTTTATTAAAATATTATATTGTTGCTTGGTTTTTATTCAAACCAAACTAAAACAAATTAAGTCTTTTTTTTTTTACTCTATTCTTATTAAAAAAAAAATTTCAAATTGGTATTAGATGATGCATCAACGCTAAATGTGTCCTACAAATAGATTATTTAGATTGTAATTAAATTTATTTTTTAATTTTTTATAATTAATTATTATCCACAATTAATACTAAGAATAAATTATATTAAAAAATAGCCTTGTTTGGGTGGTTTGCTTATTTGCTTATTAACAAAGAAGTCAAATTCTATTTAAGTCACATCGTTTAGGTAGCTTATGACTTATTTACTTATTTGTTTATAAGACAACTATCCAAACGAGTTTATTTGTTTATTTGCTTATAAGTCAGTTTATAAGTTAGGTTATTTGGTTTATAAATCAGTTTATTTGCTTATTTGGCTACCCAAACAAGTTTATTTATTTATTTTTTTATTTTTTACTTATTTAGTTATCCAAACGACGTAGCTTATTTTTTGACTTATAACCCAAATAAGTAAATAAACAAACTATTCAAACATGGCCAATATCTTTAGGCAAAAGTGAATTCACTAAGGGCTAGTTTGTTTTGTCGGACTAATAGTCCGGATTATAGTTCAATACCGCATTTGTTAAGTCTCTGGACTAATTGTTCGGACGGACTATTAGTCCGCCAAATAAGAGATAATTAGTGATGGGAGAGATGTGGAATTAGGAGTGAATTAGATTAGAGAGTGAATTTAAAAATTTTAAAAAATAATATGAAATATTAAAATATTAAAATATTAAAATAAATAATATAAAATTTAATTTATTAATTTATTTAAGTTAATTTAAAAATAAATTAATTTAATACAATGATAAATCATTATTAGTCCGTTATTTAATTATACTCAATTCAAATACAAAAAAATTAATTCCACTTTATTATCAATCTCATCTCACTGCTAATTCAATTCAATCTAGTGTAATTTATCAAATGAGGCATAAGTATATATATATATATATATATATAAAAGTTGATAAAAAAACGAGAGTTTTTCTATTCCTTCTAATACACGCGTCAAAATAATCATGGCAAACTATTTTAGAAAAGCGTTAATAAAATAACAAACAATTTTGAATTTCGAATTCTTCAGTCTTGGAATCATGACGTTTTAAAAATCACTCAATTTCAATCCCAAAAAGTACTGATAATAATAATTAATGGTTTTATTCGGTGTTCATCCTTCGGAAGTTTCCACCCTGTGGGCTGTGGGATTATTGGGGATTCATGTTTCTTTTTTGGTAAATTTAACTTACTCTCTTGAGATTTTTGACAAAAATAAATTTTTTTTTTATAATTTTTAAAATGTCATTAATCTCTCACTAAATTTAATTTTTGCATCAAATTAGTCAAATCGTTAAATTTTTGTTCAGCTGTGCCTTGTTTGGCGCATTTTTCGAACAAATTTTTATAATTTAATTTTTTCATTACGTAGAACTTGTCAACTTTGTTTAGTATGTAAAAATTCAGATTCAGTTGATATCTGTAGTTAAGTGATTGAATCTTAATCTCTTAATATTATTTTATAAATAAATAAATAAATAAAAATTATAATTTTAAAAATATTATTAAACAAATACTACTCAATTATTTAGTTACAAGTATTAGATGAATTTAAAATTTTATTTTTTACGCAAACTCGGACAAGTTCTACGTAATGAACAGATTTGATCATAAGAATTTGTTCGAAAAATGCATTAAATAAGACGTAACAGAGCAAAAATTTAATAATTGAATTAATTTAATACAAAAATGAAATCTAAAAAAAATTAATAATATTTTAAAAATAAAAAAAGATATAAATGTAATTTACCCAAAAAGTTAATATGATCTTCAATAAGGTATTCAAAACACCGGTTGGTATAATCAAACACTAGAATTGGGGAAGACATGGCCCTGTTTGGGTTAATTACTTATTTATTTATTTTGTTTAGTTTATTTTTATTTTTAATAAATTTTTTTATTTAATTAAATTATTATATTTTTTATTTTCTTCTATTGAGATCAGTCGGAAAAATAATTTTTTAATTAAAATATAAAAAAATATAGAAAGACAAAAATAAGTTAATAAATCAAATTTAATGTTGTTTATTTTTGTCTTTAATGAATTTTTTTGTATCTTTTTATGAAATATTTTTATTTTTTCGATTTATCTCATCGACACAATTGCAAAATATAAAAAAAATTAGCTAAAAAATGAAATAAATTTAAAAGATAAACATAAGCAAATTTTTTAGCAATTTAACCCAAACAGGGCCAATTCATGACTGACAAGTGGATAGAGATGGAGTAGTGCTCGGGTTTGTAAATTATTGTTATATCCAGTTAAGAGCAATCTGGCAGGAAATTGTGCAGTGTGATTAATTTTTTTTTATTAATATATTATTTATCTTTTACATATTGTTTCTTCTTGTTATTTTATAATAAATATTTTAATTTACAGGGTAGGATCTTTTTTTATTTTATTCTCCCATGTCATTTTTGTATGTTAGCTGTTTTCTCTTTCATTTCTGTGGGTGGTGTTTGGTATTTGTAATAAAAATTGTGAGTGTTTAGTAAAAATTATATTTTATAACTAAAATAAAAAAAAATAATTATAATTTATAATAAAAGTCATGAATATTTGACGTTTGACGTAGTTAAAACTAATTAATTATAAATTATAACTAATTAAAAAACAATTATAACTTTTTATTTTGCTCAAAATACATATAATTTTTTTCTCCATTACTTAATCTCGAAACTGTAACAGCTCATAATTTTAAAATTAAATTATTTTATTTTTTATTTTTTTTATTATTTTAATTTTTAAATGTATACTTCCACACGCATACGTGTGCCAAAACACCTAGTTTTTTATAATTCAATTAGTTTGTATCATACCAATAAAAAAATTAATTCAATCTTTAATAGGGTATTCAAAACATTAGTTGGTATAATCAAATATTAGATTTGAAAAAAATGTTAAATACACAAATTTGAACACAAAATTAAATACACTCTTTTTATTTAAAGTGGGTCCCACAATTATATAGAACCATAATATGTGAAATAGTGTATCCAAGTTTATATATGGTAGACGTGCATGTAGCAAAATTACTAGAATTGGGAAAGAGATGTGTTCTTGACTAACAGGCGGATAGAGATGTAGTGCTCAGGTTTTTTAATTATTGATATAACCAGTTAAGAGCAATCTGGCAGGAAATTATGGAGTGTAATTAATTATTATTTTTATTATTATATTATTTGTCTTTGTTATAGTTTCTCCTTGTCATTTTATAATAAATTGTTTTGTATATATCTTATTTTAATTTACAAGGTAGGGTCTTTGTTGATATTATTCCCCCATGTCTTTTTTTTGTCACTGATCAGGTGTTTTCTCCTTGTTTTCCTTGGTAATGAAACATTTTTTTTTTATATTTATTTAGAAAAGGGGGTTGGTTAATCCCTTCCTGATATGGATGCAGGCCTTTTTAAATGACACTTCATTAATCACCTTAATTATATTACGGTAGTATTTGACGTTTTTAAAATTAATTATTTATAAATTATAATTTAAAAAAATTATTATAACTTCTGATAAAATGCGTAAATATTGCTTGTTTTATTTGACTTGAAGTCAAGAAAAAAAAAACTAATTTTAAACTAATTACCAAACTAAGCCAAGAGATTGTGCATCAACGCCCCACAAGTAAATAATAAGGCCATTACTTTTTATTTAATTAGTTGCTTAATTAGAACATATATGATATGTCCAAACATGGGCAAATAATAATTTGACTAAAAAACAAATTTAACAAAAGAATTGTATTCAACTCTTTTTGTACCATTATAATAATTTTTTCACGTCGTTATGTGTGGATTTTTTCAACCCTAAATAACAAACGGGAGTGGATGCAATATTTACTTCTCATGTTCTGCTCCCGATTACATAAAATAATTATTTTTAAATATGAATACATGCATAAAATTTATTTTTTAAAAATATAATAAGTCTAAACATTAAAATATTATATTTATATTTTTAGCTTTCTTCTCTATTTCTTATATTTAATTTGTATTTTTAGTTTTATTAATTCATCGACTACTATTTGTTACTTATTATAAAATCTCTAACTCTTATTAGCATCACTCTCTTAAACTTTAAAAATTATTCTCAAAATATGTCTGCCCTCATCTTGTTCCCTACTAGTTTTTCGACAATTTTTTCTATCTCCGCACCAACCAAATAGAGGATGGAAATTGGGAATTTCATTCCCCACCCTATCCCGTCCTACTTCATTGCCGTCTCTATTGCAAATAGATAATGACATCCCGCTCTACCTTGAATTTCTTATAAAAAAATATTTTCAATTTCTCAATGTACATACGCAATTAACTCTTGAACTTTCATTAAAAAAATCTTAAGAACTCCATAATTAAAGCATCCTATCTATATTGCTTCTTGCCCTAACTTAAGCAATGAAGGGATATTTTGACAAACGTCGCCAACCAGTTTCACCATTTATTTTTTTGTAGGTCGATACTAGCTAAGGAAACTCCCAAAGGACTAGTTCTTTCCCTTTCACATCATCCATACAGAATCAACCCCACTCAATTTCTTATCCAATATAATGTATTTAGGCTTAGTTTGGTAGTCTAACGCAAAGTTGGTATTTTTGTTTCAAGTAATTTTAAGCCATAGAAGAAAAAAAAAGATTATTACTTGTACCTTTAATATACCTTAAAAGGCTAAAAAGCATAGTTGGTTTTAAGTGGCTTGAAACCAAATAAGTAATAATACTATAAGAATGAATTTAAGCGGCTTAAAATGGGTGAAAAGCGTTATATAATTTTTTTTCTACTTTTGAATATAGATTTTGTTTGATAGATTCTAATAAAAAAATTCTAAAAATATATTAAAAATAAAATTATAAAAAAAGTTACTATGTTTTTTAGAAATGTATAAAGATGTTTTGATTAAAAATAAAGAAAAAAAAAACTAAAAATCAAATAAGATGGTAATAAAACACTATTGCCTAACAATGACCCTCGTTTTTTTTTTTTTACTTTAAGTTAAAAGATAATAAGTTAATTTTAAATCAAAACCCAAACAAGCCCTTAGGTCAAAATCTACTAAATAAAGTTCAAACATCTTTTTTTCTTCTATTTTGAAAATGACATGCTGAATTGGAGGTGATAACTTATTTTGACTTCAAATTTTTCATCCTTTTCTTGGGTATCATGGTCAATCTGTCATGTGCCTTATTCAAATTCTGGTTATTAATTCATCGACTTTGAGAGTTAGTTTATGTTTGGACATGAATTTGGTCTGCTTTAAAATAATGATTTATTTGCTTATTCTATGTAATATTTCTTTTTTTTTTTTGTAATTTCTTTTGTTTAATGTTTTGGTTCTGCTCAAATGAACCGATCAAAAAAGTAATATATTTGACCAAAACATGATAAAAAAAAACTTAAAATAAAAATAAATCAATAATTTAAATTTTTGCTTATTTTTATCTTTACGAGTATTTTTCTTGCATTTTGAAAATGATGGGTTGAATTGGAGTTGACACATTATTTTGAATACCAATTTTACATCCTTTTGTTAGGCACCACTATCAATATAGGGGTGTGGATTTTTAATTTGACACATTTAATACGATTTGAATTTTACACGAAATTAGAGTGTTAATGTTGATTATTTTTTTTTATTCAAGTTTAAAAATAATACGATCCGATAACACGTTTTAATAAACATGTTAGATTAATGTTAAATCTATAGAACCCAAAAAGTACACATCTAACTCGTTTAATTTTTTGTAAACTTTTTTTTATCAACTGTTTGAACTTTAAAAAAATTTTATGCATTAATTTATGTTATTTTTTATTGAACTATTTAAAGATATTTTTTGCAAATTGTTTGGAGTTTTATATTTATTATAATTTATTTGATATTATTATTGAAATATATATGAAATTAAAAATGTATATTTGTTATTAAATAAGTTGTTAAGTAGGTTATTAACTTATTAAATATATTGTTAACAGGTAACCCATTTATAAACAGATTATGTTAGTGTTAGTTAGAATAAGTGACACGCTTAATTAAATGTGTAGTTTTAGTATATTGAGAAATTTGTAATACAAATATGATATGACACAATACGAACACAACACGACACGATACGATGTTCATTTCTAGTCAATAATGTCATGAGCATTTATAAAAATGAAAAATAAAAATAATAGTAAGTATTAATTTGGATCACGACTTTGTGCAAAATTTACAAAAGAAATTGAAAATTAATAAAAGAAATAAATTTAGCTTCTTCACTTCAATATCCCTTTTATCTTTTTATTTCTTAATTTCTATAAATTAGTTTCATGAATTAGTAATCCAAAAACAGCCTTAGCTAGTTTAATTTGTAATCAAGAAAATATTTGCAAGAATAATATGATTTTTCGATAATGAGGATCTCCAAATAACACTTACCTCACTTTTGTAGGGAGACTAATTTCTAAATGCTTTATTACTAGTGTAACATTGAATAATTGACAAAATTATTGGAAATGCTTTGTCAACTCAAATTTTGATTATCTCCTTGAATGTTTTTTAGTACAAATTTTATAAGTCGGCTAAAAACTTACATGTTAAAATACCAAAGGGATCGAACCCAAAATGGGCCGAACCCAATCCCAAACGAACCAAGCTAAAATAGCAGAGCCCATGAAAAACTGAACCGACGCACACAAGTCCTCGCTCGGCTAAGACCGTAGAAAATGTGAAAAGACCAAACTCAATAATATTAATTAAGGTGACGTGTTCGAGCAAAGGGCCATTATTGATAACGTGACTGAGCAATGAAACATTAATGGGCAAAGCGTCAACAAAATAAGAACCAATAATGGAGATGGCTTGTTAGTACAATCTTGCATTAATAGCAACCAATTTGACCGCAATATTTTCAACAACACTCAATTCTTTGAGGATAGTGAGCATCATAACAGAATTGCAAGTAGATAGTGCCTATTTGCCCAAAGGTCGTCGAGACTCGCTATAAAAGGATGTTCGATTCTTCTTGGTATACACATAATTTGATTATAAAAACTTTGTTAAAATCCCTAGAGAACCATGAATTTGGAGCTTCTCATTTCCCTTGCTTATCATCCACTAACTTAAACATTGAAAAGGCTTTTTGACAATCGCCTGTCGAGTACTCTCACATTCTATCTCTTTTGCATGATCAGCTCGAACAATAAAACCCTCCTAAAGACTAATTCTTTCCGTTCTCAATACACATGCAAAATCACCTCGTAAAAATATCGTTCGCATCGTTTTGCAATTGTTTATTTATAATTGAGGCCTTGATTGGCAACTTAGCTTATTAGACTTTTGGTTAAAAACGCAAAAAAATCAACGTTGTTCGTTTAGCAAAAAAATAAAAAAGCTAAAAAGTTATATTAAAATACAAACTCCCATAATATTCAAATCAAACTCCCACCACTTTTAAAATACAATAATATTATTTATTCATAACTTATTTACTACAACTACTAATTACATATAATTGTTAATATTGAAGAAATTGAGAAAAAAAAAATAATTGTATATTTTTTGTCTATATCAAACTGTACAATGTATGGTCTATTTATAGGCGAATAGGGATAAACAATAAAGGAGATACAATAGAATCAAATCAAAATCAATCTAATCAATATAATATTCTAATCAATCTAAATCTAATATTTCAACATTTCTCCTCAAACGCGAGATGACGAAGTCAGCTGAAATTTGGAAATTAGAGCACGAAGGCGACCCGAATGATGGGATTTTGTGAAAAGGTCGGCAAGTTGATCTTCAGAAGAGACAGATCAGAGACGTAAGGTGCCCTTTTGGAGGTGACGTCGGATGAAGTGGCAATCAATTTCAATATGTTTGGTGCGCTCATGAAAGATATCATTATGAGCAATCTTGATGGCGCTTCGATTATCACAATAAAGAGAAGAACTAAGTGTCTGAGGAGCACCCATATCTGTCAAAAGTCACCGCAACCATAAAAGTTCAGCTGTAGTATCAGCAAGAGCACGGTACTCAGCC